>WEIT01018810.1:69528-112342 GCA_013389985.1 Dryoscopus gambensis
GACGGCACCCACCAGGCGCTGGTGCCGTTGTGCTGCTGGTGGTCTCCCTGTCGGCTTTGCTTTTCTTAAGGGAGGGATTAAGAAAAGTTTTGTCTCTTTCCTGTTGCTCTGTGCAAGCGGTGAGGGCTGTTGACTCTGGGGACAGAGGACACGCTGGAGCGGAGCTGGTTTTTCTGATACACGAGCACATAAGCAGGGAAAGAGAAGAAGAGAGGGGAAGAGAGAGAAATGAAAAAGGAAAAAATATTTATTAGGTGTGTGGGTTTTGTTTTGCCTTTTTTTTAAAAAAAAAAGTTATAGTAACACCAGAGGTAACTCATGATGGAAATGAGCAGAGCTGCTTTTGTGCATGGTCAGACTGAGTCTCAAAGCTCAAATACAGAATGACTTTATTATTTTTTGTCAAGAAAATCCCCATTTTTTTGCCCGTGTGTTCCTCAAAGGCAGTAGAGGGAAATTGGGGTTTTGATGTTTCTTCATAAAGTTAATCAAAGCATTGGCTGTTCAGCCACGGGAATGCTTGGTTTGCGATTCCTGCGGTGCTAGTGTATGAGAGCACCGTCTACTGATAGCCCAGCATTTTCTGTCCAGCACTGCGACAGTGAGCAGCTAAGAGTACTACCGTTTTAATAAGTGAAGGGGGAAAAAAATCTGGTTTTGTGGCTTGTTTACTCAGCACGTGCAAAAGCACGTTTTAGGCAGGGAGGGTTTTACCCTCGAGACAGAGGCTAATAAGGCCTACCAGGAGCCAGAACTGCACGTAAAGCACATTTGAAGTGATTTCCAGAACCGCTTTTTTTTCCTCCTCGTTTTCTGTGTTCATCTGTCAGCGTCCGCTGGACACCAAAATGTCACGTACTTGCAGCTATACAGAAATGCAGGTGCTGCTTGATGCCAATACTGTTTGCAGAAAGAAATCCCGGCAAGGTTCAGTTGCTGCTGAGGGCCGATACTAGTGGCATCTGACACGGAGTTTTTGAATGGATGGCTGAAGGTGAATTTGCCGGGAAGTTCAATGCTTTTACAGAGAAATTAAATTTTCTCTTTGAATCTGTCTAGCTTTGGGTCATGTGATAACTTTCAGTATACAAATTGGTCAGAAATACTATATAGATGAAACATTTCTGGCAGTTTCTGTACTAGCAGCCCTGTCTCATTTGGGTACCTGAATAGGACTTGCTGGTAGGAATTGAAGTGCGGCTGTATGATTTTTACCTTCCAAATGGAGCATGGTAGAGGAAGCATGTAATTGACAGACTTGTCTCAGGCTGGGGAAGGTACAAACACAAAGTTTATCGGTGGCGTAGCTAGTTGAAGACAAGGCTTTTAAAAGCACACATCCTTTTTACAGCTTTTGTGTCTGTATTAGGTGTTGAATTTTGATCTGACTTTACAAGTGTGACGCAGAGTGTGATAAAGGGTTACATCTTCCAATGACAGCCTGTGCCTTCATCAGTTGTTTGGTTTCACACAGAAGCAGTGGCTTTAGATGTCAGCTGCCGTGACAAATCCAGCATTTTTACCTGGATTTGTAAATTTGTAATTTGAATTTTCAGTAAATTCTCAATATCTAATTTAAATGAAGACTTACTGAACAATGGGGCTGACACTATTTTGGCTGAATTTGGTGGCAAAACTCCTTTTCCTTTCAGCAGAAGCAGAATCTGGGCCATAACATGAAGTGCTTACATTGATTAGTATCCTTAATACCATCACAATTTTTCTGACAATTTATACTGTTAATTTGATATTGATTCCTTTGCTGAGCAGCATTAACTGGTACTTGGAGCTAATTAAAATGTTAAAAACTTGGATCCCTTGAGATTCTTCTGTTATAATTTAGTTCAGATGTTTCTCACAAGCCTTTAGGATGACCTTTCTCAGGAGATGCAGGCACACTGGTAGCAGAAAATTCTGCCTCTAATGATTGTGAACTGTCTCTGAAGTTGGGGTGAGGCATTCGATCGCGTTAATGGTGGGTGCAGTTGTGTGTGGGTGGTAGGGGTATACTGGAAAGGGCAAAGGGGAGGTCAGGAGCTAATAATTTGCCAGGCATCTAAAACTGCAAAATGTAATTCCATAGCAAGGCTAGGGTTTCTTTTTCAAGTGCATATACATTCAGAAGGGGACTACTTCAGTTTCTTGGCTGGAGCATAGCTTAGTTTGTGTAGAGACAACACTCTTATACAGAGACTCCATCTTAGTCTCCTGATGCTAAAACACATTATATGTTATTATCATCTTTGTTTCCCTCACAGGTAATGAATACAACTCTTCAGGAACTAATGTCAGATTTTCACATTAGACTTTTTCAGATTGCTACTTACACTGAGACTTTAAATGAACAGAAGATAGTTCTGTGTTGGAAGGCTTTTATCTTAATTTAGAATATTTTTACACAGCTAAATTCATCGTTGAAGGCAGCAAGCCCATTTAACAATATTCTGCTTTGCCACTGAGTGGGAAAATTGTTATTTTAAACAAAGGGAAGAAGAGAGCTTGGTTTTATTACCTTATGTATGATTATATATGAAATATTAATACTGTTTCCAGTGAGATGTGTGGAATACCATAATCCATAAACATAGCTGGGATTATACTCCTCAAAACAATTATTTTAAGAGCTATAAATTAAAGTTACAGCTATCACTTTTTTTTTCCTACCTAGGGCATAAAAGCAGAAGTGAATATTTCAGATGTGGTTAGGAAGGCATATATTACGTTTCCGCTAATTCGGATAAGGTTTGCCCAATACACCCCGCCAACAATCTCCTTTGCTTCCCCCTCCCCCTGGCCCTGGTGGGACATTGGCTAACCTAGTACTGCCTGAAGCTAGGGCAGTAGTGTACGGTGCAGCGCTGTAGAGGTGCCATGCTCCGGACACTCCTGTGTGCTGTGAGCAGCCTGGCTTGGTACAGACCCGTACATGCATGTGCCAATATCTGCTTCTGTCTTGAATACTTAAGGAAGGTTGGTTCGTCATCCCTGGAGGGGGGAAGAGATCCCAGGGTGAGCTGGTTTCACCCTCGTGAAATGCAGTGTGCCAGGTGACTTCCAGGTACTTCTACAGAGCTCCTTAATGACTAGATCTTTCCTAATTCAGGTATCTGTTACCTGATACCAATCAAAGTGCTGCAGTCACAAAACTAGGGTGCTGACTTAAAAACTAAGTTTTACCTCTCAAGTATTTAGGGTGCAGCACTCACTTACCTCAATAATCTTGAAATAGGAAACTGAAACACCTTTTTGTCCGAGTATGTAGTAGAGGAGCCCAGTTTCACTACCGCTTAAGTAATTCCATACCTCTTCCCACAATGTTATTTTGTAATTTCTTGCAGCACTATCTTGTGAAACAGTCTTTTCTACATGAAGAGTACACTAGGGGGACTATTTTCCTCTTTGTTAAGCAGTATGTCAAGACTATGACTCTCGTCCTTTATACAGAGATACCAGCAATTCCCAAATTTAAATGCAGCTGATTTGCTTTGATTTGTTTTTCATGTCAGAAGCCTATTCTGTGTTAAACCTGTTGTATTCATCTTCCCCATAAAAGATAAACACTAGCTGCTGGGGTATTTGAACGGGAGGTTTTTGTAAACTTTGTATGTGGAGATTCCATCATTCCTTACCATATTTTATTGGCCAGTATGTACCAAAGGGCTGCAGTCCCTTCAGTGTAGCAAATGCACGAGTCTCTTCTCTAATTATTGAGACTTGAAAAGGCTTGAGAAATTTGCCAGTGATGTAGACAGATGTCTAAATCTGTTAGCCAGATGCTGATATGCAAGATGTGTTGGACTCTTTTTATCATCTTCTTGCAAAGGATGTGAGAAGGAAGTAACACCACTCTCTTTCTTCTTATTTCTCCTTCCTCAGACTGACACACAATGTCTTTATCAGTAGTGGCAATGTACAACTGGAGTCTGCATCAGGGGTTTTTTTCTGTCTGCTGACTTTTAAACTTCTTTTCTTTTTACTTCTTTAAAGGTTCTGTTTCCCAATTAACTGCTAGCAAGAATATTTTTTCCAGCCTTTATTATATTATTTTAAACATATTTTTGAGTTGCCTTGCTCATGTGCACAGAATGGTTTGAGTTACAAGCTGTAGCCTGATTATTTTAAAGTTTTGATCTACCAAAGAGAGCACGGGTTTAAGCACGTGAATGGATCCTTGGGACTTCACTGGGATTACTTGTGTGCTTAAACTTGCTGCTTAAGCATCTTACCTGATCAAAGCCTTACTATGTTGTGCTTTAACAAAATACTCAGAAACATTTGTAAGTGACTTTCGTGCTGAGCAGTGTAAAAAGATGTGTGGTTCCAGCGGTTGAAACCGCTAGATAATAAGTGTCTTGTTACTGTGATACTTTAGTATCACAGTAACAAATGACTTCTTAAACTTTCCAGTAGAAACCATATGTAGATATAAGCGCACATTCTTATTTCATATCTGTAATGTACATCAAAGATCTCACTTATCCCCAGCTCATGCAGGCAGGTGACAGCTATTAGAGCAGTGAGAGATAGACCAAGTAGCTCTCCCAGCATCACTGACATAGTTTGATCCACAGTGTGACAGGACTTGTTAAATGCAGACATAAACACATCACCTTGGTGAATGTCTTCAGCTGCAAAGAATCACAGGCTCTGATACACTTAACTTTTGATGTGAATGGGAAACTTCCAGTCAATGATGGTATGGTATTGCTGGATAGTATCGCCGTCAGGTAAACCTGCATGATAAATGCTGGAATCAATGTCCCTCTTTTATTCAGAGACAGAAAGTTACCTAAAACAGTCATGCAACAATTGACATTGTCTGTAATAGGTTTATTAGTGTCAATATTTGTATGTATTTAAAATTTGAGCATATTTAAAATAGGAAGCTTGAGAATCAGAGGTTGGCTTCTACTCTTACTGGTGTGTTTGAAAGTACACAGTTAACACTAATAAAAATTAAATCACCTTAGTGGCAGTTATATCTGATGTATTGTCTTGAACAAACACTGCCTGACACTTATCAGGCTGGGGAGGAGGCACGTCCTGGCACAGCTGCCCTGGGACATCCTGCGTCTGCTTGGTGTCGTCCTGGTGAAGCGAGTGGTGTCTTGCTCGCGAGGCCATTTTGTATTCGGGTCATTTTGGTGGTGCTTCATTACTTTGCTGTAATCCTGGGAGATTAGGGGGGGCTGGGCACGTGCTGGTGCGTTTAGAAAGGCGAGTGATTAGGGTTAGCTGGGTGGTTTTGTGAAAGCTCTTTGTGCTGACGTGGACAAAGTAGCAGCCCAGAGTGGAAGGTAGGCAGCTCTGGGGCAGCCCCCCCGCACCCTTCTGCAGCGGCTGGGTGGGTTTCAGCCAGCTTGCCTGGAGTGGACGGGGTGAACGAGCGTGAAACCACCCCAGAAAATTATGGTGGGCGTGCTGGCTTCAAAGGGAGGCCAAAGGGATTGCCTCGGAGATAAGGGAAAACAGGATAAGCAGCCAAAGCATTTCTCTAGGTGGCAGTCTCCTAAAGGTGCCCTGCTAGATTTTGGCAGCCAGCTGGTTTGCGCGGAAGTATGGAAAATCTTTTGTGAGGATTGCTCCTTATTTGCAATGCAATTAAAGTGGGTCTTGGTGTAGTGGCGGCTTGCCAAAGGAGAAACTGAAAGTGTTTCCTAATGCAAGTTGCTACTTAAGACTAAAGTTGCTGCGTGTTCTTGTTTCTCTTCCACTTTTTAAAAAAGCCTTACTACTATGTCTGTCACAGAAAGTATACCCAAGGGCAGGGTTACAAAATGGCAATATTAGTTTGTTTTAAAGGCGGGAGGCCCTCTGCGTTTGGAGGTACTCTGTCTGGAGAAGGGCAAGCTCTGAGCATCCTCCAGCTGCTGATTTGTTCCCCTTGCCGTGGAAAACTGAGATTCTCAAGTTGGTTCTGGAAAGGGCCACAGCCTGGCCAGATCCTGGAACAGGAGATGCATCTGGGTCCTGCAGCACGTAGTGACAATCCCGATAAAGGCCTGCCTGGTAATATGGTGCTCAGGGAGTTGAAGGGTTTTTTTTGATGTGGTTTTTCTTGGGACTGACAATATGTGCGTAGCGCAGCGGTTCAGGAGCAAAATGAAGTGTTCAAGTAATGTGCATAGTCATGCAGTTTTCTGTACTGCTGGCTCAGCACACCATGAGTTAAGTGAAGATTATGCTTAACCTTTTATTTGCTCTTTTTTTGTGCTTCTACAAACTTAGACTGTTCTGTTACAATTTCCTGAGCATTGCCACACACCAAGCTTGGAAAATGAGGTGCATTTAGCCAATTTATGGCTTGACATATGTTAATTAACATTAATTACCTGCTTGAATAGTCCATTTAGCACTTATTATTAAAAAGTGGCTTGTCTACAGAAGGGGATTTTCCTTCAGAGTGAGATGTTTTGTTCTAACTTGCTTCAGATGAAGTCAGGATGGGGTATCCCTTGCTTCTCTGAATGGCTGTACCAGTTTCCTGATGTTCCAGTTGTGCTCGTGGGATATGACTGTACCACTGGCAGGCACCAATTCCTTACCCATGTGTATTTGGCATTTATTTGACAACAGCTTAGCTTCCCAAGCAAAGCAGCATGTTTCCAAGCATTTTTTGCCAGTGGTGAGTACAACTCTTGCTGGTCTGCTTGAGGCAGCAGAGAAAGAGCTGTGCTTCTCAGCCTGCCAGGAACTGCAGGGGCATCTGGAGTCCTGTGGTGATGTGACCCCAGCCCCTTTGGGATTCAGGTGTAGGAAAAGTAAAGGTGTGCGAGGCTGGAGAGGGGATGTGGCTGGGCACACTGTGGTCCCCTGCAGGGAGGTCATCTTCAGCTCTATGTGGATGAGGATTATGGACCTTAGGGCTCCTGCCGCCATTGAGAGCAGGCCACCACTGGGGTGGTGCGTGATCTCCAACAGCAGCAGGATATGCGTTGCTGTATTCATCAGCTACATTACCTAAGTTATCTCCTGGGCAGTGTGTTGGGTAAGGGTTGTCACAGATCATTGGTCTAAAACCTGTGAGGGGAGTAAGAACCAGAGAGGACTTGTTCGATTTCCAAATACCAATATTTAAAAAAAAAAATCCATTCCTCAATTCCCCATCCCGCAGTTTCTCATTCCTGTCTTAGAAGACTCCAGGGACATTATATCCTAGTTTACCTTCTCCATCCTTCCCACTTGTAACACCAGCCAGAGGGTTGCATGGTGCACTTCCATGGGAGATGGAGGGGCTGGCTCGTAGCTGTGCAGGGCATATTGTGCAGTTTTGGCTGGGAATACAGCGTGGTGATGATCAGGGCTACAGGACTGATGAAAAGCAATGCCAGGACAGTGTGAGGAGTTGGGAACAAGTGAGTTGATTGCTTTAGTGCTTTGCCTCATCCCTGGTGTGAAATAGCAAAGGAGATGCCTTCCAGTAGGGCTAGAGAAGAGCATTGCCTTTTGCCTGAGTGGTTCCTCCTGGTGCTGTGCCTGGCTGTGAGGTCCAGGAGGAGCCTCGCTTGCCCTGCAAAGCCAGAGAGTTCTTTCTTTGGGCCACCCACCTTGCACGTTTGCTCAAGGGTTGATATGCTCGTAATGTTGCTTTGCAGGGAATTTGAGGTAGGTTAGGAGTTAACAGCATTGATGTCTTGTTAATAACTGTCTGTGGGTGTCCTACCTGGACTTTGCTTACTGGGACAATTTTCTTTATCTGTTACCTGTTAAAAATAAAGGCTATTTAAATACTTTTTCAAATACCTTTGTAAGATTTCACAGAGAAATGCCCTTCTGGGGATTTGTACTAGTAAAGAAATGCCTTGTGAATATTAGCTCTTATAACAGACTTGCACTAACAAATCGAGTGGATTTCTTGCTCTATCACAACATGCTACATACTTTAGAGGTGAATTGTGGAATGCTGGGTTCTCACATGAACATGTTTCTTTAGCAAGGTATTATTTTGCTTTTCTTTATTATTTTTCACCTGATGGGGAAATTTCTACTTGCTACATGTAAAGAGAAGTGTGAGGACGGTGCATGCTGGAACAGGAGGGTAGACACAGCCCATGGATCACTGTCGGAGGAACTGGTGGAGGAAGGTCCTCTTGAAGCAAAGATGGTGGCATGTGGCACTGACAGCTTGTTGTCAGGGCCTTTGTAGTGTGTGCCTCCAGTTTTGGGGGGCAGGAGGCAGTGGGTGCAGGGCTCTGCCTGTGCATCCTGGGGCTGGTCCTCACCTGAGTGCTGCCCGCGGTCAGGTGTGTTTCCGTGGGGTGAGTCACTGGATCACGCCACTTCTGCGTCCCTTCACCCACTGCCCGTGCCAAGGTGAAGGGTGGGTCTGTGCTGACGTCTCCACACCAAAATCCAGTTGAGAGCTCTGGAATGATGGCAGGAGGCAGGAGTGCTGCCAAAGGAGCCATTTTTTTCCTTTTACACCTACCTCTCAGGCTGCCTTCACACTCTGTGTTGTGCTGTGTGTCTGGCTGGGGGCTCCTCATAACCCAGCCCTCAGCCTTGCAGTGTGTTCAGGCCAGCCTGCCTCCCTATCCCTGGCCTTCCGAGATCGTTGTCTCTCTCTAGGGAGCAGCGGAGGCCATGGCACTCCCGGGATTGTGATCAGTGGGTGGGACTCAGTCCTAGGAAAGAGTTTTCCATAGGTTTGCTGGCTCCTGAGTTGCGTGAGCAGAAAAGGGCAGGTCTGGGCTGCTTGCCAGCACTTGAACAGGGAGGTAACATCTGCTTATCCCAGCCCTAGAGGAGTGGGAGACAACAGATAAGTCGGAAGACTGATGAGGACAGACGGCAGTCTGCTGTGGGAGGACAGATAGAGGAACACCCAAAACCATCAGGATGTGTCCACTGGGGCTTCTCTCTGTGTCCTGGCTTCTGTGACTGCTCAGTTTGGAGTGGGAATGAGAGTTTGCATGGATGTAGCCCCGTTTATGACAGTGCAGCTTTCGTGGGTAGATGAAGTAAAAGAGGGCAGGTCTGAGTCTCATCCCTACTAAAGGCCACGTTAAGGCAGCAGCATGCATTTGCATTAGTGCTAGACAGACTCAAGCCAGCAGTGCCAAAAATCCTGATTGCAGCAGAGCCTGAGCTGTGTGTGAGACTGAGTATGACCAGGGAACGTTAGTAACAACGTAAAAAGAGCTTTGTTTAAAAATTAATTAATCACCTAGTAATATCTAATACAAGCAGCTCTCCTGGTCTAGACAGCCAGCACCTCTGACTCTAGAGACAATTTGTCCTTATAACTTAGTATTTTCTCATGCTGTATCATGTTGGTTTCTATGCTTTTTCCAAAATAGGATGCAGAAGAATAGATGTATTATTCTAAAGAAATAGTTTTAGGACATGGACTGAATTCCAGAGCCATATTTATTTTATCTAAAATGTGGACTGAATTATCTTGATACGTGCTCACATAGCAGTGCTTTTTAATCCTTCTGTATCTGGGGCTTTTTCTCTCCACACCATCTCTTCAAACACCAATTGCAGCTCTCCTAAGACACATTGTGACCAAGGTTAACCTCACTTTCTTACATGAAATTTGCAGTGTAAACATGCCTTTAAATGCGAGACTTAATCCAGATCAGAAGTTTCTGACTTTGTTTGAACTCCAATCTTGTGTAAATATATTTGCTAATACTTCATGGAGGATTTATCAGTTTCATGTATTAAGTTCTAGATACGCTTTAGTACATAAAATTTGGCATCTGACAAGTGAGAACAGTGCTCAAGAAAGAATGTCATACTGTGAGTGTTTCACAGGCTCCCACATTATCACCTTTTTTGCTGATTGGTTTTGTTCATAGAGCGGTGATGTGGTTTCCTGAATGCCTGTAACTTACTGTTTGTTCTGCACAACTGCTCTGGACCTTGACTAATTTTCAGAGAATTTTTTTTTCCAGGAATTCGTACAAGAACATGATGCCAGTTCAGGTTGTGTCCTGAGATGCTTGTAAGCTGAGACATGTAGAGCTGCTGTCCCTGTTTTTGTGCAACACGATCTATTGTGCCTAAGAGTTTCACTGTATGGGGGAACTCAAAACCATTTGTTGGAGATGTCAGGTTTCCGAGTGAATGGTGCTTCTTTAAGTATGTGTCAAGACCTACAATGGGAGGCTGCTGACCCTTCTGTGCCTTTGTAGGAGAAGAACTTTGGCACTGATAATGATGCTGCCACTGAGGAACTGTAAAAACTCTGAAGCATTTTTTGAATTCATAGCCTCAGCCATATATGTGTCCCAGATAAGTAGGCTACATTTAAAATCTTCAATTTGCAAATAGAAGTCATGTCAGAGCTCTGCATGAATTGGGCCAGAGGTTTCTAGCCTAGTTTGTACAGCAGCCAAAAGCTCCAACCTAGTGTTATGTTCATCATGATGTTGACAGTGTGATTTTCACTTCCCATAGCATGTTGAGATTTATTTCTTGCCCCAGTGCTCTTGCATCCTGATTCATGCATGGCAAAAATACTTCTGATGAAAATGTGCTGGAAGGTTTGCATGTTTGGGGTAGGAGAGAAATCTTTTATGAGGAACTGTTCTATATAAAGTTATAGGGAAGGGAGCTGTGTGCTTAGGAAGGTATTTGAAAATCAATAGTGAGGCCATTTTCCATACCAAAAGGAGGGGAAGTGTGTAGTCCATAAGGTGGTGGCATACGGGACTGGGAGGAGGAAGGATTCTGTGAGCTAGTGGTAGAGAGTAAATCAACCTGATGTATGTTCATAGACATCTGATGTCTACTGGGCCTAGTGGGGTAGCTCAAAGCAGGTGGAAGAAGCATACTGTTTACCTAATTAGAAACATAAATAAAATCTTTCCAACATTCTTCTAAATTAAAATGCATTTGAAGCATATGTCAGACTTCTCACATCCAGGAAAGATCTCTTAAAACTCTGCCATTCCTCATGACGGCTGTTTCTAGCCCACTTTCTCCAGGGCTCTGCCAGGTAACAAGTCTTCTTGGCTGGAAGATGGAGTGGGATGTGCATTAGCAGCTGGAGATGCTGGGGTTCTTCCTGAGCATGCCTGTACTCCTTTTTAATCAGAGGGAAAAGGCCTATTGTTTGAGGTGATAGACCAGCGAATTGGAATAACAAAAGAAAATTATCATTGTTGAAATCATTGAAGACAGGATTTCACCTCTATATTTATTAAGGAGTCGGTGATGGTGGGAAGCAGGGCCTGGGCTGCAGTACGGTCAGAGCAGCTTCATATCTCCAGTGTATTTTAGACACCAAGGAGACAAAGATGATGCTAATTGCAAGAGAAACTACTTAACTGCTTTGTATTATGTGTGAAATGAAGAGGGAATAATGCTGATTGAATGACCTATTTTGACTTTCTCAGTATAATATGTTTAATGTTTTAGTCTTTTTCTGGACAGTGAATTATAATTTTATCAAATCCTGCTGGAAATTAACATGTTCCTGGGCAAAGTTATTTTGTCCTCGCAGTTCTAACTGCAAAGTTACATCTCGGCATTTGACTCAGTGGCACAAGTTTTCTCTTTCAGCTGGAAAGGGCTTTTGCCATGCAACACAGTGACAGTAGTACTTTTTGTTTTATACAAAATAGGGACCTGTCAGGAAGAATATAAAATAGGGCACTGAAGGAGTCTAATTTAGAAGGAGAAAGGGCATAAATCTCCACCTCTCTCTGATGACAGAAGGCCAAAGTACAGCAGAAATGTTTCCCTGCTTGTAAAATGCCAGATGCCAAATGTAAAATACCAGAGAGGTTGTGCTGTTAAAGGCACAGCTGTGTCTAGCCTCCTTACAGGTTTTTCAGCCTTATTTTCAGTATGTAAGAGGGTTCTCAGACAACGAAGCCGCTCTTCTTAGGGTCTTCTCTGCTTATTGTGCCATTACAGAAACTGTTTGCTGTTTTGGACCAGTGTCAGGCAGAATAATACTGAATAAGTCCCAGATGAATGTGGGTGGTGAAAGGAGAAAAATAATTTCAAATAAAGAGGGGCATTATCAGCTGAGCAGCCAGTGTTGATCCTATGGTGTTGAAAAATGAAAGCAGGAAAAAGGCACCTTTTTTTTTTTTTTTTTTTTTTTTTTTNTTTTTTTTTTTTAAGATGGGAAATTTTAGCTGAAAAATCTGTTCCGACCGGGGTTTGGTACTCTACTTAAACTTGCAGCAAATTGGTATTGGTGCAGCAGTGCTGTGAAGCACTGAGCGGGAGAAAACAGAAGTAGAAACAAGCCGCCAAAACTTGAGAGGATCTTCAGATTCCTTGTCCATTTTGGACAACATGACCTGTAGCGTCACTTGCAGCTGCTGGATCCAAGAGTATAAATAGTGAAAAGAACACTGATTTGGCCAGGATAAAATGTTCATTTTGGGTTTTTCCAACAGCTGTGTCAGGACTTAACCCTGGCAAAAGCTTCTCACGTGTCATTTCTATTCAGGCTTGTACTAAGCATGTGGAATGACAATGTTCTCTAATTGGAAGGAAGAAAAGAAGAAGAAAGTAGTAAATTGAGAAATAGTGTGTATTCGGTGTCTTCTCTGCCTGAAGGAAAAACACTGCTTGAACAGTATGATAGCAGTTGTTTGAGAAATTAAGTATGGATTTCCTTCAATTGTAGTTGAATCATGACACCTTACTAAATTTATCCTATTTTGAGTGCCTGCTTTCTGGTTTGACATTTTTGTTGGATGGCTGTTGGTTGTGTTTGGTTTAAAAAAAAAAAACAAAAACAACTTTTCAGGGCTTGAGAGGTGAATTTTCCATATTTTTTGCAGGAAATTCTATCAGGTATCAGACCACAAGTTCTTCCAGATGGTTATAGGGTCAGTAGCTTTCTCCCTAGAAGTACTGTGGTGCAGTGGGTGGGTTTGAGCAATGCCAGTGATGGGTTTTCCCCATTTTCTAGGAGCTGCCAGGGAGATTTCACATGGCTTGACGACAAACTGTAAATCACTGGAGTATCTTTGTGGATAGTTCTCAGTGTTCAGTGAAGGGCCAAGCAGAAGTACTAAATAAGAGCATTCTTTATTTACCCAAAAATCTACACTGAAAAAATGTTTCAATAGAAAAGTCAAGTGCCTGGGAAGTACAAAATGTCAGAAATAAAGTTGCCTCTAACACTTGAAATGGCTTCTCATGCTGGCTGTGACACTGTTATTAAGTAAGGAGCTCACAGGCTCTATCCACCTCCACTCTCCTTGTTGGGCTGGATCCTTCAAGGGGTACTCAGGGTTTCAGCTCATCCCCTGTACTCTCTGTGTGGGCCCTGTGCCATAGTTGTTGCGCTTGGCTCTGAGTGAAGAAATACGCCCTTCCCAGTGTGCCTGTCTGTGTCATTTGCCTCCCCAGTATCCACAGGCTTCCCTGATGAGCACTGTCCCAGCTCTGTATCTTCTTCTCCCCTCCCCAAGCGCCTTACTATGTTCTCTCATCTAAGTCTCTTTTTCTGTGATTCCCAGTCTTATTCCATGAATCCCTCCTTCCTTTTCCTATGATCTCCCACACCTCTGCTTGCCCCCACTGGTTTTCATATCTGTTCTGCTTGTCCAGCTTGTGTGCTTTTTTTTGTCCAGCTCCCCATTCCACATTTCTCCCCTGCCCCAGGACTGTATGTTTCCTGTGTCTTGCTTGCCTATCTTATCTTGGACCACTTACCCTGTTTCTAATCCCAGTTTCAGTTCAGGTTTGCAAAGTTATTAGTACTGAGGAACAAACAGGGTTTTAGTAGGAAGTGTTGGACAATACAGGGTGTAGGTGGGGCTCACATCACCACCTATAATTTAGAACACTGTTTGTATTTTTAACTGATCCACCCTTAGGTAAGCAGTCATGGTGCTGTCAGTGTGCAAATCCTTAGTCATTTGGATAATCCTGTTCCTTCTGCCGATACTGGGTACTGAGAGGTTGCTCATTTGTGTAAGAGATGGAGAGTCCTGCCTCAGAGAAACTTGGATGTCTTATTTCTCTGTGGCCTGACCTAGACACCGAACCGCATCTGAGATTCTACAGTTCATAGGGCTGCTGAGCTGTCCCTAAAGTATTTAATGGTATAGGTAGTAATTGCTCTTATTTGCATGGTGAGGGGTTGTTCCTTTTTCCTTCCTTATCTGTGAAAAGAGAGGAGACATACAAGTTCCTCACTGAAAAAACAGAAGGCCTGGAAGTGTACAGTCCGTAGTCATAGCATATTCTGTGTCCTCCAGTAAGGACCTTCTGACTTGGTGGATTTAGACTTGCAAATATAATGATATAGCTGACTTTTTCTGATATAGCTTCATGGGTTTTTGTACCTTCTGCCTCTGCTGCTAGCTTCATGCCTGGTGTTTAATGGTTGTGGTAAAACGCTTTCACATCTAGGGAAGCTGATGAGAGTGTTTTTGTTATCAAAATTAGATTGAGAAACTCATACTGAATTGTGGTGTTAGCTAGACCAAGTCATTTATTGGTATGAATAACCTTGTACTGACCTGTTAAAGAGCTTGAGCATAGAGTGTGTCATCTATGAGTCCCTTGTTCCTTCATGATAAAAGGTGAAAACTTCAGTCAGGTAACAGGGTGGCCTGTCCTCTTTCCATTGCAATAAAGTGCATGCAAACACACATTGCAACAAATAGCGCAAAGGCAAATCTAGCACACCCTGCTTTTTTCCCTGCAAGAGAAATCTGCAGTTTTTTCTCTGCCACTGCTCTCCAAGCCACTCTGGCCATGTGGTTGGCTGAGGGATTTACTTGTGGTGGCTGATGCCTTTCAGGTGCAGTGCTTCAATTTCCCAGGCTATTGATAACAGCTGTTTAGACACAGCTCTCTGGGTCATGATGTATGGGGATTTTCTGATGGTTGTGGTGACCTTGCGGGGAGAATTAGACTGGATGTAATGTTTCCAAGAATTGGAGACGCCTGTGCCATTGAACTGGTGCACATTGCTGAATCAATTACTAGCATTGGCTGCATTTTGCTTTAGGGGAACCTCACAGCTACATCACAGTCTTGTTATTAGTAGATTATTGTTAATTGGTTTTAATACAGAGCTGGATATTTGCAGGGAGAAGGAACCTCAGTAGTTGGTTTCTGTGGAGTATTTTCCCTGTATGCAGCACTGTTGCAGTGCATACACCAGCACTGTCTCTCACTTTGGTTTTTAGGAAATTTTTATTAGCTCCTGTGTGTAAATACATTTGGTATAAGAGGTCATCCTCGGGTGAGGAATTGCAGCATGATGCCCCTACCTCTTCCAAAGCCCTTGATGACAACTAAAACTCTCAGCATGAAGATTTTCTAACCTTTTTGTAATGTGTCACTTTGGTGACTCAGTCTACTGTGGCATAGGCCCCGGTGAACTTTTGCAGAAGGCCTTCCCAATGAACCTGTGCAGCCCATGATCTAAATCCATGTCACCAGCCTCTCCTGTACCCATTACTGTCAGTTTACTGTGTTTGTAATTGATTGTCAAAGTGTTGCATTTAATCCAAGTGCTGGTAGAGTTTTCCTCAAAATGCCTGTGTAGTGTTAAGCCAGTTAGGAGTTACAAATGTAAATATGTTTACACAGAAAAGAGGAATGCATGAAAGTTGGCATTGCCTAAACAGCCAAAAGCAGTGTGATGTTATGCTAGAGGGACGCTGAAAATGTAGGTTGCTGGAGTGTGCTTCCAGAAGTAAATCCCAACCAGAACTGCTTGCAGTCCCTACCTTCAAATGCACTGCCTGTCTGCTACAGCTGCTGAGGCGACATGGGGGAGAGGGCTCGGGAGTCTGTGGGCATTCTTGTGGAGTTTTATATGGAAGTTTGAAACGCCAGAGAGAAGCGGCTCCTTGTTTTAGATTTTCCCAGGCAGGAGCAGTACAGCCGGCAATGAAGTGACTCCTAACGCTGGTGTTTCATAACTGAAAGTTCAGCATTTTTTACAAGCTGTCTTATTTGGGGTTGCGAGCACAGGCACACTCACACCCCTCGCACACCCCCCGCACACCCCCCCAACACATTGTTTACTTCCTCTGTAAGTTCTGGGACATTCAGTACTAAGGAGCATGATACGCTTGCATAAACACCCCAGCCAGATTTATCTCTCAAGCCTATCTTTCCTTTCCCGTCTTGGAAAGTGATTAATCTGCAGCACACATTTTGTTCTTTGATTGCAGGGCATTATTCTGTAATCATTTACAGTTTTGCAGAGCTGTAGCACTGGCTTGATGGCTCATTTCTGTCGTGTAGCCAGCGCTGTCAGCTGAAGCTTTAGCTGCGTGATGTGGAGGGAGCATTACTCTGTGTGTCTGTGTCATGTTAAAACTGTTTTCTATTTACATTGCCTGGTTTCTGCACATTCAAAAACATTCAAATGTACACATTTAAAGTGCAGATAAGTGTCTGCAGCAACACATGCTGGGAACTGGTTTGTAGGTTTCAGGAACAGCATCAATAATGCAGCATGCTGGCTGCCAGCTGAGGTTTTCCTTTGCATTTATGGAGAGTGGAGGAGTTTAAGTAACTTTTGTTTTCCATGCTGCAGGTCATCTATTGATGCATTAGTTAGAAATGGGCAACTTACATAAATACAAGAATTGTACATATTTCTTAGTGTCTGTGGAAAACAAAAAAGTGAAGACAATGAAGTTTAATCAGAAGATCTGTCCTGTCTATACTGCACTGAGGCTTTTCCATATGCCCTTTGAGTATTTTGTTTGTTTTCCAGTGTGCAAGGAAAGGAGGTGGAAGAGGTAACAACCTTGAATTAACATGCTGTGGAGTTGAGATAAGGATGTTGAGCAGAGTTTTGTTTGATACAACTCTCCATGCTGTAAACCTCTTCTTTCAGTAGACAGGTATGAAAAGTAGGTAGAAAAAATTCAAAGAAAACCATGTAACTTTGGGTTCTGACATGGTGGTAATTTTCTTTTTTTGCAATCTATGCGCACCTTTCTGGCCTACAAAGGCCCTGAGAGTGGATGGGCCTGGTCTAGTCACCCACGCCAATGAGCATCATTTTCCAAAGTTTCTCAGAAATCTGGCCCACAGCATGTTAGACAAAGCATTTTTCTGGTACCTTACGACAAACCAAAGTCCTATAGTTAAAAGACAGAGACCACATTAGCAATATACTGCATGCAGACACCAGGAAAAACTGAAGGCATTGCAGGTGCAGCATGTGTATTGAATGAAATATCCAGAGGATCCCATGCCAGAAGTCAAGACAAAAAAATCTTCCAACAGCCTTCCTTGTCAGTCTGATCTTGAGGGCAGGGCAGAGGAGAGGGGTCTTCTCTGACTGCAAATCCAGCAGTTGTTTTAAATGGGCAGGTGCCAAGAAGAGTACTCTGCTCTGCCTTGGGGATCTGACAGTGCCAGACCAGGAAGAGCAGCAGCTTCACTTCTCCAGCACTGGGCTTTGGAGCAGGAAGGACAGACAGCACAGACCAGTAGTAGCATGGTATTTTAGTTCAAACCCCTGCCTCCTGATTTCTGATGTATAGGGGTGTCTAGAACATCTGATCACAAATGTCCTTTTTCCATTCTAGTATTGTAAATGCCTGAATTCTAAATAAAAGGGAACTTAAAAGGAGAAGGAAGACTAATGTTCTTTTGAAGCAGCAGTTGTTTAGGAAAAGTACCAAATTGTGTAAGGAAATGACAGGTTCAGAATGTGTGCAAGTATGAAGGTATCTAACTGCTTTGTAGTGCTAAAACCCAGGATTAAGGTTCAGTTGGTGCAGCCAACTTTAAGCATTGGTAAGTGAGGGGAAGTGACTCCAAACAGGAGGCAGAATGGAGGGCAGTGCTCCTGCAATGCAGCCTTGCAGCACTAGTGCCTGTGCCCGTCTGGAATGGGTTGTGGTTCAGCTTCAGGACCACTGGGAGCTTCCTCTTACTGAGCTTGGATGCACGCCATGAGGTCATGGAGTCAGGGTTCAGCTCTGCTCACCCCAAATCCCTTATCACCTCAAAATGATTTGTAACAGTTGTATTTGTTTGTCTTTAACAGTGAGAGATGAACCCCTTTAATCTCTGTTGTTTATATTACTGTTTATACAGAGTACAGCTGCCCACAGAAAGATTTCTGGGACACACTGCATTCAGTACAAAGGAGCTTCACACTGAAAACTTGAGGCCCCATTCCATGAGGCAGAAAGGAGCCTTTGCCTCAGTGTGGGTTAATTATTTAATAGTCGGCTGAGCAGGCAGGATGGTCATGGACAAGGAATGAGGCTGATCAACTATATCTACAGTAACGTTTTGGGGAGTAGGAGGGGGTTTTCTTAGCCCTCCAGAAGTGTCGGAGTTAATGTCATACTGAAGTTACGAATCATGCAAAAGCTTTGGCAGGAAAAGAAGCTTTGGGCTTCAACATGTTCAATTACGGAAGAATACATGCACTGAGAGCAAGGTCCTCTTGAGTGGAACACGTGCCTCTAAGGAAGGATTTCGATAAGAACCAGGCGCTCAGAACATCTGTTGGAACATTCCAGCCACTTGCAGAGCTTCTGCTTGGAGCACAGTAAAAACTTAGTGTGACCAGGGACATGTCTGCTGCTGTGTACAGCCCCCTCTGCACTGTAACTGTGGTGATAGTGCTTTACCTCCACTCTTGTCTGGTGCAAGGGTGGATGAAAACAAGGTGTGTTTGCTTGGGGAAGACACTTTTTCAATCTGTATGGGTGAGTTTAGAAGGTGATGCTGTGGGTTTCAATGCACAGAGGCCGTCTTCAGATGCAGAGGAGCCACTGGCTCTTTTTCATGCATCGCATCTGCAGAGAACTCCTGAACCGTGGAAGTGTCCCAGAAGTATGGAAAAGTGTGCTAAATTGTATGCCACCATTTTATCCTCTTTTAGTGCAACTGAAAAGCATGTGTGGTGTTCTTCACCCAAGAAATTTGTTTTTAGACAGAGTAAGATCCACCATTGTTAAGTGTCGCTGTTATGCACCTGCACAATTTTTGACAGTGATAGCTGCAGTTGGGGCAGATCTTTAGAGAGGACTTGTGCTGTGCAAGCCCCAGTAAGATATGTAACAAACCCAGCGAAGACTGGAATGGACACTGGTGATAATCTGAGGGACCAGCAGATGACAGACAGCTCCTCTTTACCGCCAGCCCCTAGCTCATTGCTGACTTTCAGTCCTTTCTTTTCCCTAAACTGTGAGGCATCAGAGATAAGTCCTCCTTATAGGTCACCCACAAGGGAAACTGGACATTAAATTCGAAGCTTCTAACTAGGCTAACATTTTACTTCTTTATTTTATGCTAGAGGCTAGTTCTGGTCTTGAAAGCACCTCCTGTGCAATGTAAAACAGGGCCCAGAGAAAGGAAATGAAATCAGAAATGGAGAAAAGTTATTTTAATCATAAATAGCTGTGGTAGGAAGGTAGATGTTTATATGTGTGATAGTACAGTACCTACTGTGTGTATTTTAGGAGAACCTGAGAATAGCAGCTGTGCTGAAATACTTGACAGTGAAGTCAAATATAGTTTAGGTTAAAAAAAAAAAGTGGGTGGGAAGGGTGCATTTGCAGCGTGAAGCCTGTCGGTGTTATCTCTGCCGCGTGGCACAGAACAGCCTGTGGCTCTGGCACTTGTTTGTGAACGCACAGTTGCCGTAATGGGATACGTCCCGCTCCTATCGCTGTGGTATTGTGCCTGGGTAAATGCTCCCCGCCTCCCAAATTTCCCCGAGAGCCACAGTAGGATGACAGCTTTGTTTCTCCAAAGGCTGCCTTTTCTGAAGTGTTGCTGGTTTTGCAGCCAGTGGACCTGTTGAACTTTATATCTATAGAGCTCAGAAGAAGCGAAGCTGCAGGCACCAAAACTAGAGCTCTTGCTAATGTGCCAAGGTCAGAAGGATCAAAACCTAAATTAAACTTGTCCCTGAAATTTGACTGTGAATCACAAATTCAGGAAGTTGTACATGAAAATCTGTCTGGGCACTGTTTCTTTCTTGAGAGTCCTTTAGCTAAAAATAATGTATTGCGCTATAGTTATAAATAATATGGGCTTCTTTTTTTTCTTCCCCTGTCTAATTAAATTGTTACTCTTGCCACAACGAGAGGAAAGGGAAAAGATAATAACATGAATCTGGTTGAACAAGTACGTAGCTTGCAGGTTTCAGCTAGAGTGTTTGCAGCTGCAGACGATGCTGAACCCTACACTCATGCGTTTAATTGTTAAAATGAAAAGAGGGTGCTCTGGAGGGATCAGCAGTGTTTTCTATGTGTCCATCGTTTGGGAACCTTTTTGAAAGTTCGCACAAAACGCGTTTTTCCTGCACTGTCAAAATACAGAAAAAAGGAATTTTTATTTTATGGTGGTTTGGGTTTGGTGGTTGTTAGGGTTTTTTTGTTTCGGTTTGGGTTTTGTGTGTGTGTGTGAGTAACTGCAGTGGATTTTATAAAATTGTGGTTGAACCATATGGTAGGATGTTTTGACGGACTGTGGTGTCCTACTAAAATGACAAGCAGTGGCCACTGATAGCTCTGCCATTATGAAGTGTGAGACTTTGGCAGGTTTGCTGTGGGTAAGTAGTGGATAAACCTGGAAAAATGAACTTCTCTGCATCTTGGTCGTGGCACTGAGGTGCTCTTTGAAAGCCATGTGGGCAAGCTGGCCATGGCCTCCTACCTGCTGGACAGTAGTGAAGGCCAGCAGCCTGGTAAGACAGTACTTATCACACCTATTGCTGCTGCTGTGTTTATTCCAGGAAAGTTTTGTGTATTTTGCTGCTGAGATTTGTCAGTGACTTCTGGGGCCTTTTAGCAGTGTTCAGGTTTGTGGTGGATTGTTGGGGGTTACTGGAGAGACCATCTAACTCACTTGTTTCTGGGAGGGCAATGATAATGGCCAGTGAAAGCAGTAATCCCAGAAGCCTAAGGGACAACGACAGGCAATAACATGGCTGCCAAACTTCAAGCTTAATCACGACATCTTTCAGGTGGTGAGAGTGTTATTTTCCTCAAATGAGGCCATGCTGAGGGGGAAAGAAGGGTTCTACAAAGCAGAGAAGCTGGCCTGAGTGAGCAGTAGAACTGGGCACAGGCTCAGAGATTTATTGCACTGAAATTTGCTGTCACTTAAAAAAAGAAAAAAAAAGCAGTGAGGCAGCTGTGTTATTTCACTGGCAGTGATGCAATGCCAGTGACACACTAGGACAGGAGGGACCAGCACGCTCTGTGACAGCACAGCATGTACATGGTGTCACCCGAGAGCGCCCCACCAGCCAACAGCTCCAACCAAGTGCCAGCACGTTGTCTAGGGCTTCATTTTCAAGCCAATATTTATACATAACAGGTGGAAGTATGTTTTTGGAAGTAACACATCGTGACTGCACATGTACAATTTCCAAAACACCCCCTTTGCCCCTCCTATATTCTGTGCTTTAGGGGGTTTTAGATTTTTTTTCCTAAATTTATTTTATTGCAGTACAGTCAAGGCATTTACTAATTTTTCATTTGCTTGTCAACTGCTCTAAAAGAGTGAAAATCTCCCAGGAAAACACCATGCTCTGATAAGGTTGTAAACAGAAAGCAGAAACCTTGATATTAATGTTTACTGCATTGTCCTGAAGATTTCTGTTGCCCCCCAAAAGTTAGTGATGGCACAGTCAAAAAAGAATATTGTAATATTGAAAAGACAGACCGAAAAAAAAGAAACTTAAACATTTTTTGAAGAAAAAAATGCAAAAGGGGTGAGGAAGAAAGCTGCTGGTGTATAAGTGTATGTGTTTGGTTAAGGAATTGAATGGGTAGCAAATACTTTTCCATGTGTGTGGAAAATATGAGTTGGCTTTTGCAATAGCATTTTATGAGAAGAAAGATCAAGGGTTCAGGAGCTGAAATGCTTATTCATAAAATGTAGGGAGCAAAGACAAGCTACTTGTTGTGCTTCTGTCCATTTGCTGTAAGTCCAATCTAGCTGAATCATTTCTAGGAATGGAGTGGGTAACTAGATTTCCAGCCTCCTCTCTGTCCTTGGCTTCTCTCCTGCATGGCTGCTCGTGATTAGTACTTGTTGTACTTTTTATGTGAAGGGTATGTTCCTGTCCACTTCATTGCTAAAGCTTTTACCACCTTGGGATCTAAGCACAGTCTACTTGAAACTGGATTAAAACAGCCAGCTTGTTTCACAGAGGCTTTTTAATAGCTATCAGACAGAAGCTGATCTGGGTAGGATTTTGGTCTGACACTGAGGAAATGAAAGGTCCTTCCCCATCACTGGTCCATTTCTTTATGGGTGGTTTCTGACAAAATCAAACCCAACCCAAGCACTTCCCCTGCAATTTGAGGTCTTCCAAAAGGCTGAAGATGAATGACCTGCCACATGCAGCCAAGCTTGCTGCAGGTGTAAGTTGTACTTGTTCAGTGAATGTGATTTTTTTCTTCTTTTTTTTGGTGTATTTGAAGAAATTTGGGGTTAGGCTGAACAGACTGCTTGCCTGAAGGCTTTTGCTGTCTGCTCCCTGCACCCTGCAGTGCCCAGATGATTTGAGTCCCACTCAGCTGCCAGAGTGTGCAGATAGGTGTGTGCCAGGTCAGCACAACAACCTGGGCTCGGCCCCCATGCCGTCCCGTGCTTGCCTTTGTTTGATCTGGCACCTTCGCAGCTCACCGTAGGCATTGCTGTATGCCTTGGGTTGGTGTGGCTCGGCAAGGCTGCGCTGCACAGGGTGGTGGTTTTCCCCTCTTTCCAGTTAAGTGTAATGGGAATGGGGAATTAAAACAGCTGCTTTTAAGAACATTTTTAAGAACGTCTGAGAGCCTCTGTGCTTTCCATGGTTTTCAAGACAAGTTGATGCTCCATTTGAAGGCTGAAGTTTGTCTGCCTGTCAGGAGGCAAAGGGGTTGGCCTGGTGCCACACAGGGTGAATTTGGATCGCTTTGGTTAGGAAAAGCAGCTGTGGTTATCTTGGTGACGAGTATAAACCCTTTTGGTTGTTAACTAGTGAGTTTTAGTATTCTGTATTTTTGAACTTTGGTTGTCAAAGAGGCACAATTTGGAGCTTGTGATCTTTTCCTCCTGAAAGAAGGAAGTGTTTTTTTTAGTGGTGGTCTTGATCCAAGGTGCAAATTGTTTTTTAGCAGTAAATGACGTTTTTGTCTAGCTTCCTAGATGAAAAAGGTTCTAGGTAAGGCTGTCACCTCTGCATCCTGCAGTTGCCTTCCATTTAGTGAATGTCTTGTGAGAGCTAAGAAAATTCATCAAAAGCAGTTTGTTTACCTAAAGAGAACCTACGTGAGAATGCCATGTCTGAAGAAATTCAAAGCTCTCTAATGGTTTTGTGGGGAGGAAAGAAAGTTTTTTCATTTCTGTTGTTGTTTTTAATCTTAAGCATGATTCCCTTTCACTCCTGGCTTTTCTAGCTCTGCACCCGTTTGTGTGTGTGCACTTGTACGGTTATCAGCCCAGATGTGGTTCCAGGTCCCTCAGGGCAGCAGCCTTTCCCTGCCTAATGGCTCTGAAAGGGCTCAACAGAGCCAGAAAGATCCCAAGGATTTACAGTTACCATCCTGTTTTTAATACCTGCCTCTTGCAGGCCCCTCTGCCGAGGCAGGGCTGTGCCAGATAAGAGAGTACTCTGCTGGTTTGGAGCAGCTGTTGTACCTCAGGGGTGACCCTGCTGCCAGTGGCTGTGGGGGAGGATGCCCCCGGCCAGGCAGAGCAGCTTTAGTCGGGATGCTGCCAACTTTCCATCCCTGCTGCTGGGGTCTCCCCACTTCTGCTAGGGGCAACCAAAAGAAAAGGATCTGTACTCCCCAGCATGCTGTTGCAAACACAAATAGGGGCACACGCAGGGCCAGCCCACTCCTGTATGTAGTGCTCCATGGTGGTGGTGTATGAAATATCCACCCCCATTGCCAGTTCCACAGGCACTTGCTTCCCTTGCTGGCTGCCTCCTGGCTAACCCTCTCATACAGGTATTTTGGCAGTCACAGGTTCAGCAAGGTTAGGGGAGCACTCACTAAGGCTGAAGGTCTGGCTGTCTCTTGCTGCAGGGGGTTGAATTGTAAGGAGGAGATGATGATCAGCCCTTAGGGAGTGAGGACAGAGGCATCTTGGGCTGGCACACTCCCCATGCAGTTCCTTGTGAAGCCAGCTTTCTTCTTCAAAGCCAAGAAAACTTCTCCCTGCTCTTACTGCTCACCATGGTAAACTTGAGTCTTTCCCTGTTTAAAACATGCTTAGTGTTAAAATTGGCCAAATCAGTGCCAGAATATTTATGATGGCAAAATGATAATTGGTGTCTGCTATCTCTTTCCTTTTCACGGTCAAAGGTGCCCCTGAGCTGCCAGTCCAGCTTGGCCCCAGTGCTGCTTTGCTGGAGTTAGGGTGGATTCTTTGAATGTGAGTGCTGTGTCCACCAGGACTTCTGCAGCCATTTGGGGATCCAGTGATGGAGACTTCCCATCTTCCTCAGGACTCCCATTATCCTGTGAAGAGATGTCCAAGTCAGGAACTAGAGAGCCATAAAGGGAAGATTGTAAATGCATGTGATATTTCAATCTGATAGCATGTCTGTGTTTAAATACCTTTTGGCTGCAAGAACTTGTCTTTCATACCTCATGCTGTCATTTAAAGAAATAAATAGCAAGAGATGGGACTGAATTGTTTTTTAGGTATCTTAAAGCTAGCCAAGATATAGATGTTTCCAAGACCTCTGGCAGAAAGAAATGAAATTGTTTTAATCTAGTGTATTAAGAGGATCAGAGGCAACCTGTCTTTAGGAACCTTCTGCCTCTTCTTCCCCAACCACCTGGGGAAAGCAAGCCTCTTTCTTTGGGAATAAATAGTTCTTTACCGTGCTGAGACACAGTTGTCCAGTCTTCCCATCTTGCCGCCTCCAGTCAGTACTTTACTGAGGGAGCTGTGTTTATTCTTTTCAGCATGAGACTTCATTTCAAATTACTGCTGTGTTTCCACATAGAGTCAACTCAGATCCTTTGCTATTATCTCTAATACGTGAAACAATTAAGGTCTTTCAGTGTTTTGCAAGATGAACAAAATCCAAAGATGTTCCTCTCTCTCCCAGCCTCTTCCACATTGTGCAAGTGGTTTTGCTCAGAGGCTGCACATTTCGGGAGCTTTTCTGACTTCCTTGCATGTTGGGCCAGCAAAATTTTAATCCGAAAGGTTGCGAGGCAACTGCTTATGTGCTCCTGAAAGTGTTGCCAGCTATGGGGTGATCTTACCAGGCTGTTTGAAGATCTACAGCTGTTCTCCCTCAGGCGGGAGGTACCAGGGACAATCAAAGCCATGTGACCCAAAGGCTCTGTTCATTGCAGAGTGCAGGCAGGTAACTCAAAAACCTGAATGTTTTCTTTGCAAGATCTTAATAATTTCATTCTGTTGTAGGCAGTTAGGTATACTCAGAACAAATGAACAATAGACTGGGCATTTTCTGCATCGTTTTCCTGTAGCAAATATTAGTAGGTTGCATTTATCATGGGATCATTGTTTTTGTCAGGATACTTTTCAGCTGCTTCTCCATACCAGGATGAAGATGTATTGATAATTATATTGGTGCATAATATGCTAGGTGAACTAATTCCTGCTCAACAGAAATAATTTCAGAATCCAGATTTAATGGAATGGTCTTGAGAATAGTTTTATAATACTTTGCTTATTTTAGGTACTTTTCAGTGGTTAGGTTTATTTACCCTCCAGTAACCTCTCTCTTTTCTTTGTCTCCAGGGATTATTTTTGTGGGGGGATCGTTTCATTAGCCCAGTGTGTGTGGTGGTCATAGTTTGCTACCCAACAGCAGTTACTTGACTTCTAAGCAGGAAAAAGGGAAAATTAATTTGTAATTTCATACTTGTCATTTTTATTTTATCCAAATACAGCTGCAGGATTATGACAGAGGAGTCTTATATGTAGCTAATATTCTGTATATTTTTGGTTTCATGAGAATGCTCTTCTGTGTCTTCTGACTCAGAAAGGAGAGAATGAAAGTTGAGTTAATGTCATAATGTGACATTAGTTTTGGACTACAATTCTGTTTTTTCAGAGAGCAGTGAGAAGTTCTTAGGGAACAGTGTGAACAACTTTCCCAGACAATCAAAGTACATACTGAGATTTTTTTTTTTTTTTCCATTTACCACATTTAGGCATCATTTTACAAACTCTTGCTTTAGCATGATAATTGCTCCTTCAGAGTCAGTGTGGCTGGGCATGGGGAGTGGGTTTGGGCTGTGCTTAAGTAAGTTCTGTCAAGGATGTTAAACACCTTCCCAAAAGCATCCTCTTCTTGAGACAGGAAGGGGCAAGACGAGAGGACATCACTGTGACGTAGGACGGTTCTGCAACCAGGCTGGACATGTCTGTGCCTGGCCGCTGTTTGTGTTAAGGCAACACAGGAGCTGGCTCATTTGGTGTCAAAAGGCTCTGCTGCCTGCCACTCTTGTGTTGGGAGCCTCTGGGCTCAAAAAGAATGTCACTTGGGAGTTGAACTTCTATTATTATGGTTTTCAGTCTGGCTTGGCGGGCTGCTGAAAAGTGGCTCAGACCTTCAGTGAGTTATGACAAGCCGACTGAAATTAATACCATATTTTACATTGTTTTAGAGAGTGACCTTTCCTCACTTGGGAAACATAAAGGAGCTCATCTTATTTCCCCAGCACTTCTTTCTGAGTCTGTGTTAATTTCCCCTTGGCTGGGCTGAATTTATAATGCTGGAAACAAAGACAAATGCAGAAGATTTAAAAGAGCTTGTTCTTGAACTTTAGAAGTTCCCTTAAATAGACTGGGCAGTTTTAAATGTCTCCTTATTTACAGTTGGTTTCTGTTTTCTTTTTTTTCTTTTTTTTTTTTCTCTTTCCCTTTTCGGAATTCCTGACTCAGATGAAGGAGATTTCCAGTATTACCGTGCTAGAAAATGCTGGAAATTTATCTGTGCTTTCCACAACGCTTTAACAAAAAGTATCACAAAAAACCACCTCTACTTCAAAGCTGTATTTCTTTCCTATTGCATTGTTAATCTAATTACTTACGTGTAATCTTGAAACACCTAATAATCAGAAAGAATACACAAACTCACTTTGTTGAATTTTTAAAATTGCACTGCATTTCTCAATCACTGGTACCTGAATAAAGACAAAAGGGCAGACACCAGAGCAGTCACCTTCCATCTTCCTTTGCATGAAGGATGGGTGGCAGCTGTAACCTTGTATGCTGAACCCTCTTCTCTAGGGATTTGTTATAGTAGATTTGCAAGGTGCTCTTTATTTTTAAGGGTTTGGGTTGTTTTTTTTTTTTTAGAAATTTCAAGCAGGAAGTAGAACTGAGTCTAAGATCTGGTATATTTTATCAGAGTTGTTACGTGTGGATTTAAATGTGTTAAACAGCGATGAAGGAGGTTCTTTTGTTCACCACTCAGTTGCCTCTCTCAGAGCTTTAATCAAAAGTTTTAGGGAGCAAGTTAGTAGATTTTTCTTAACAAAAGCACATTCTATCCTGCATATGTAACCTGGTGTCTTTTCTCACCAGCAATGTTTCTCAGTTAGAATTTGCAATGGGTTGGATAATTGCATTTTTTTTCTGTAACAAGACGGACACCGTGGAGACGATACCTCGGAGTTTTTTTCCCAGAGCAGTCCAAGCCTTTGGACCCACATCATCTTGATATGGATGCACTTTCTGGGAATCAAAGTCGCGGTTCTGTGAGGCTTTCAAGATCCCTGACTTCTGCTGGAGACCTCAGCTGTCTTTCTGATGTGCATGCCCCATGTAGTTTGTTGTACCCATATTTACGGGTCTGTAAGCACTGTGAGTCCCAACTCTGATGGACAGAAAGGTGAACTCTTCACTGATTTATGTGAGCCAGCTTTAGCTGTGGCCTTCAAGGGAAGTGTTCAGTGGAGAGTTGAGATCTCCATGTAGCTGGTCTAGCAGCTTTTTGAACACAGTCAACCTTTGCCTTTATTAGCAGACTAGTAGTTGTCTCCTTACAGTAGCTTTCACGTTTTATTTTGTAATTCACTTTTGGTACGAGGAGCTGTTAGGCAAGGCCTAACTTTGCCATTTTCTCTCTGTACCAGTTGCATCTAGCTGGGGAGGACAGCCCCCAACCTGGACCGCATGCTCTGACACGTTCCTTCTAGCTCCACGGTCTTCTCCAGCTACTTTGAGTGACTGGACTTGTTACTGTTTTACCTTTTTCTGATGTTCCCAAAATTGCCTGTCTTCCAGGGCTTTTATTTTTCCCCATCTTTCAGTAATTCATATTAGAGGTAAGAGAGCAGTGGTTGTTGTAGACTGTGGACCCAGGCTCCTAGTCTCAAAAGAGTCCCATTAGTCAAAGAAAACAAAAGCTGTGCTTCCCTTGCAGGACAGCAAAATGGCTGAGCTGAGCAATTCTGCACATTAGGTCTGTGACTTGATTTGTCTCCCTCCCATACAATTATTCGCAGAGAGAAAAACTCCCATTGCATATTTTCGTTCACATCAACCAAGCTTGAGGAGTTGGTCTAGAAAGATTAAACTCGTGTTCTGTGTTTCCTGCCAAGATGCCGCAATCCACTGGAGATAAAATTAATTCCCTTTTGCTGAGTGAGAATCCAAAGCTATTTATTAATAAGGAAAAGAAAGTGCCAAATCTTTCTCCTTCCTGTCTCGTACGTGTGGGCATGTGAAGGGTACTCATCCTGCTTTTGACCCTTCATTCTCCCTTTCCAGGGGACATTTTGTACAAATCAGCATTAGAATCATCAGGTTTCTGAAACCAGGTGTGACAGAATAGGCTTTAGTTTAAGTGCCTTTTAATTTAAAGTCATTCATGCTTTCCAGTTTTCAATTTGAACAGTAATGAGGAGATTTTCAGGTATACCAGAAGAGTTAGTCTCTCAACTCCTGTTGGCTTTTACTGGTAGGATACAAAGAGAAAGCTGTGCTGTTGTCCTTGAAAGATCTCTCTGCAAATATCTAGCATTTTGTGATGAGTTGGTGTTTCTCTCCAGGAGTCTTTGAAGCTAGTATTTTCCTGGATCCTTCTTACCAGAATTACCAAGCAAAGCTTTATATTCAAATATTTAAAAGATTGTAACTGCTTTAATTAAAAAAAAACATGCACGTACCTGCATTTGATTTATATTACAAATACCTGTATTATCAGGTTGTATTTGCCAGAGTAAATACCTGAAAGGTTTTAAGAACCTCATAACATTGAAGCTCATGGACTGAGCTGGCCTGTTTCACAGGTTTCACAAGGTTTTGTCCTATCTCCCTATGCATGTGCATGTTTATATGGGTGTATATGTGTCCTTGCGTTTACCCTACCAAAAAGGTAGCAGCCTGAAGAGCTGTAGTCATCTGCAGTGGGGATAAATACCCATTGCGGTGTTTTCTGGAACTCCTGCAAACAATGGTGAAATTGCCTTGAATTGCAGGAAAAACTTTGGTCTGCTCCTATGGATGCAGCCTCAGTCTCTTCCATGCAAACTTAAGCAAAGTAGAAAACTTCACTACAAATGAGAGCCAGGCTTGGAGTCATCATCCCTTTCTGCCCAGGCGCGTGTGTTCTCCCTGGTAGTATCACACACTGTCACCTGAGAATCGCTGGCATGACTAAGTGGTGTGCTGGTGATCTTCTCTTACCTTGAAATTTAGTTTTATTTTTTTCCCCTTTGTGGGGTTATATTGGTTTCTTACACTCCCACTTCAAAATGCATGTTGGGAGGAAACACTAGGTAGGTGACAGCATTTTCTAACGTGCTCTGTAAGGGATTTTATTCACACTGTTCTGTAAAGGTTTTAATGCACACAATATTTTGAAGAATATCTTGTATCACCTATACACTCTAGCATTTATTTGTAAAGTTGTATGTAATGGTTCATCAAAATGCATCATGTTGGGGGAGTTTCAGCTTGTGTTGCCACATGGGTTGGGGACTAGTGTGAGCCAAACTCATTTCAGGAGCCGAGGTCAAGGCAGGCACTCTTGAACTAAGCCTAACTTCAGAAAATCTTGGGAATTCAGAAGTTAAATTCCACTAAGAAGTAAGTTAAGTAAATTTAATAAAGGGCAAATACTTTTTTCCCTAGAATAATACAGCAGTCCAGCTGTATGTGGCTTAAATGTGAAAATAGCAGGGGAGGCTCTAAATAGCAGGAGTGACAGATAAAGCTGGCAGGAGAGGAAAGGGAGTGGGAAGGTGAGAGGCTCTTTTTCCTCACCATTGTCCAAGGAATGGCATAGTAGTGGAGGGTCTCACTGGATGTGTGATGGGGGTTGGAAGATACACGTGTAAAATCTGGAAAAAGCCTTCAGCTTTGAGCACAAAAAAGCCATCTTTGTTTGAAAGTGGTCTTGGGAAGAAGCAGAGCAAGCAACACTATCATAATGCGCCTTCTCTTGCTTGGCGTGCAGTTGTCACGAGAGATTTGTAACTCTTTTCTTGGTTCATTGTTCCCCAGCTAGTGTGTATTCTCCATTCAGTAGTGCCAGAATTAAGATGAAGCCTGCCCGTTTCAATAAGGCGGCTTTGTTGTCCAAATGGCAGCACTTGTATAGAAATTGGATTGACTCCAGCAGAGCTTGCACGATACACTGCAAAACTGTTGTCATATGATCCTTTTTATTACTAAGAAAAAGCCTGTTCTCAAAAAAATGGACTAGACCTCTTTTTTTTCCTGTTTTATTAGGGAGGGGGAAAAAATCACCATAAAATTCTTTCTATTAATAATAAAATGCAAATTTGAAAACTGTGCCTGATGTTTGACTGAAACAAAGAGATTGGATTAAGTAAAGTGGCATTAATGTAGAAATATGATAGAGCCCTATCTACTTCATTTTATATATCAGGAGCTGTGATTAATCTACTCACAGGTCTAAGTAAGCATGTACTGTTCAGCCTTAACAAGGGGAGATGGGAGGTGATGGCACAACGGGGAAGGGAGAGATGTTGGAGTGATACAAAGTACAGCTGCAGTTTCCGAAAAGTACGGTTCTCTCACCTACCTTCTGCCTTTCCTCGAGATGTGGAAAAAAGGCAGCTTGCTCTAAACAAGCTGTTTGAAAGAGCAAGCATTTATTGGTACTCTGTGTTCATGTAGCACCCAGCGCTGTGAGTCTCTCATCCAGGCCAGCCACAAGGGAGGATGCATCCTTTTGAGAAAGACATTAACTACTAATGTCTTCTAGTGCTAATAATGGAAATTGCTGTTCCAACTGAAAGTATTTTATCCTCTAAGAATTTTTTTTCCTCCATTCTGGAATGAAGCATCTGTAAAGAGAGTACTTCTTACCAACTAGGGCCCAGGTGTTGCATTTGAAAAGAGAATTTTCTTCCCTTTATTCTTGTTTTTTTTTTTCCAGTCGAGCAGCAGAAAATAGGTGAACACATTTTGCTATGATTATTGATACTATTTGTTAACCATGAAATCTTAGTAAAAAAATTGTGTTTTATCAGTAGGGTAATGTGAGGAGGAATTGCCTCAGGTCTAGATGAGTTCTATAAAGTGCCTTTTTAAAAATTTTTAATTTATTAATGCACTTTTGTCGTGATAAGAAGCCTCATTTTGCAATGCTTTGTGATTTATGAACTGTTTCTTCTTTAGCTTTTCTTTTGCAGCAGTGTGATAATATTTGTATAGGTTTTGATGGTTACAAAATGTAATTGAGTTCCTAGCACATACAGAGTTGAATTAATAGATTTTAAAGCAGGAGGGACCCATTAAGCTCATGGTCTGATGTTTGTGTGACATACAGGACATCGAATTTCATCTAATAATTCCTGCATAAAGAGTTCTGGCTCAGCTTGAGGCTACTGTTAGGGCATCCAGTTCTGATTTAAACACTTAAGATGATAAAGCTCTTGGAATTATTTTTCCCAGTGGTTAATTACCTTTTTTTTTGTTGTTTTTGTTTGGCTGGTTGTTTTTTGTTGTTGTTTGTGGGTTTTTGTTGTTTTTGTCATAAGAATGACACTTTGATACTTCTTTTCCTCTCTGAATTTGTCAAGCCACTGTTTAGGTTTTTTGGTATTCCATTTTTGATATTCCATTTTTGTGTGCTAACATGACCTAATGTCTAATATCAGAGACCTTTTGCACATGGAAGGTACAAATGACCAAGTATTCTCTTTGATAACCTGAACCCTTGGACTCCTCTTGCTCCTCCTGAAAGTTGTATCTTTTAGGGCTTTACTCTCGTAGTCTTTACTTTTCTTAATAAAATTTATGTAAGTATTGCTACTTCCCTACATCCTGATACGTGCTTGCAAACACACTTCATAGTATTTGAGTCTTTTGTCTTGCTCCACAGCATCTTACTGGAGTCTCCATTAAAGTTCACTTCTATTAGAAGCTTTCTTTTACTAATAAGTTTTTTGTCATTATCAAGGTTTGTGGGCTTTTTGATTTTTTTTTTTTCTTCTTTTAATTGAATTTAGTTTTTGGATTTTTGTTTGCTCGACATTGTAATTGAATATATTTCTGATGCCAGAGTTTCAAAATCCCCACTTCCCTCTCTAGACCTCTTTGTAGGGAAAGATAGCTTTCTTTACCTACCCAAATAGGTTAAGTGTTTTGTTTTAAGTAGAAATAATGTGGCTCTTCCATTCTGTATTCTGGATCCATTTCCCTATTTTGTTCTGCATTGTGATGAAGAATTTGGGCTTTTGTAGATGCAGGAGCTGCAGCTCTTCTGAAGCCACTGGAGCCCCAGTCTCCATTTTCTGCTCCTTTTTGTTTGCCTGTTACCTTGCGCAGCAATTAGCTGGGAGAAGCAGCCCTGAAGCTGCTACTTCTTGAAGGGAAGAAGGGAAACAGTGAGTTCCAGCATGGCAGAGCCACTAGCAGGAGGCTAAAAGCCCTTTTACCGCAGAGGTCAGCAGCGTTTTGGGAACCTTTTCTGCCTGCATGAGGGTGTAAAAAAAGGTAGTATGAAGTGATTTTTTTTTTTCAGACCTTGAAAAGGGAGCTGCTGTTTGTGTTGTACGTGGCTTCTGTTCCTTGAAGGTTAGCCATGGAGAGGGAGGTGCTTGTATCCACAGATGGTTATGGCACTGTCTCCATGCCGGGAAAGGCATAGACGTCTTCTCTCAACGGCAGGCCGCTGGAAGCTCCATGACAGTTTTGGTTTGCTTCTGTGTAAATCCAGATCCACAGCTTTCAAAGTATGTGGCACAGGGGAGGTTACTACGGGTCACTTAGCAGTTTCCAAGTTCGGTGAAGCTGCTGTGTAGTGCTTATTAAGGGGATGGGAATATAACAGGTAAGCCAAGTAAATGGATTAGCTGTAAGCAGTCCTATTGTTGGCACTGCCTGGAGATAGGTTGTGAACCAGGCAGGCATTTCTTGCAATCGATATTCCTTCATCCCCTGATTACAGAAGAGCAGCATAAATAGAGTGGCCTACATTGAAATGATTCCTGGAGGAAAGAGGCATTTAAAGCCAAGGATGGTTACGGGTACTTGGAGCAAACTGTTCAAACAGAATACCATTTCCAAGAAGGAGGGGAGGGGAGAGGGGAAGGAGCATTAAGCCAAGTGTCTCTCTGTCCATCTCTGTCTGAATGCCTGAAATGTTAGGGACAAATGATTCCTTCAAGGCATGCAAAAGTGCTGTCCTCTTCAGAACCTTCATGGAGCAGCTTTTATCTTTATTTTTAGTTGTTGGCTACTGTTGGCTTGAGGGGGAGTTAAGAGAGGAAGGTCGCTAAAGACGATGCCTTTGTATTTTATCAACAAGATTGGCTGGGGAGGGGTAGAAGCATTGTCCACTTGCAATGGTGCATACTGACGTGTTTAGAGAAAGCATTTGCTCCAGCACAGGTATTGCTGATAAAAGTCCTGGTTTGTGCTTTTGTGCCTGCAGTCCTTGTCCAAGAAGGGCATTTGACTTTTGAGTCTCCTTACCCCAAGCACAAGAGAATGTGGCTTGCCTGTGCCGGCTGGGCAGGCGGCATGCCCACCCACGCTGTGGGGTGGCAGCTGCGGGGTGCATGGAACAGGAATGCCGGCTGGTGTTCCCAGGCAGAGCCCCAGCTCTAGAGGATGAGCTCTCCTTTCCCCTGCTCTGTGGCTTCCTTTTCAGCAGAGCAGCCAGCACTGATTAGTTCTCACTGAGGCACGGTATTCTTGGTGGTGTGTTTTCACTGTCTCCCCCCACCATCCTGGCAAGGTTTACAGCATTGCAAGTACTTGACAGCGTGGTTTATTGGGATCAAAGGAGTTCAGGAGGCTTAAGGTTGTATATTTATGTGGTTTTTTATTACCTACTGTTGTCACTCATATTATCTAAGATTATTCAAACTGAAGAGCTCGGGCAAAATAGTTGCCTCCACAGTTTTCTTTACCGTGCCTGCTGCACTCCAGCTTTCTTCCAGGGTGAAAGAAAGGTGCAGTGTTACCTGGGGCTGCCTCCCACCATCAGCTCCTCCCGGTGTTACTGCAGTGGCTGTGTGTGTCCAAGGTGCTCTCTGCAGGCAAGGGGAACTCTCAACACAGCTCACACCTGCTGGGTTGAATCTTTTACTTGCGGAAACTCGCTCTACTCCGCATCTTTCCTTTATAGCACTTAGGTACCACAGGTACCTAAATTTGGTCTCTTTAGGTCAGAGAAAGACACTTTCCCAATCCTAGCATCAGTGTAGGCTTTCTACCTGGATATAAACAAGCTCTTTCAGGTGGGCTGAAGGGGACTTTAGATACAGAAGAGGTTCTGGGCAGTTCCTGTCCTACCCTTGTTCTCGCCAACTTCATTCTGTCCTTTTCTCTTTTTTTTCTCCTTCTATTTTATTAAGCTAACTGGATTTTGAGCTGATAGCAGGTCTTTGATGAAGATAGAAGGACATTTTCTATTGTGTATATTAAAGTCACCTGTAAGGTAAATGTCTCATGTGCAGACTACATTATTTAAAGTGTCCTGCTGTTTCTGCCAGGTGGAGTTGCAGGAATTAACACCGTTTTATCACTTAGAAACAATCTTTCACTATCTGCAGGCAAACAAAAGGGATGCACTGGGAGATAGAATGAAAAGTGAGGTGGTTTCTATCTGGAGACTAAGGCTGTTGATAGAACATTCTTCCTCTGTACTTGGCACTGGTAAGGCCACACTCAAGTCCTGTGTTTGGTTCTGGGCCCCTCAGTACAAGAAGGACATTGAGGGGCTGGAATGAGCAATGAAGAAGGGCAATGAATCTGGTGAAGGGTCTGGAGCACAAGTCCTACGAGCAGCAGCTGAGGGAGCTGGAGTTGTTTAGCCTGGAGAAAAGGAGGCTCAGGGATGACCTTCTTGCTCTCTACAGCTCCCTGAAAGGAGATGGTAGCCGGGTGGAGGCTGGTCTCTTCTCCCAGGCAACCAGCAATAGGATGAGAGGAAATCGCCTCAAGCTGTGCCAGGGGAGGTTTAGTTTGGACATCAAGAGGAGTTTCTTCACGGAAGTGGTGATTAGATACTGGAATGGGCTGCCCAAGGAGGTGATGATGGAGTCACTGTCCCTGGAGGTGCGTAAGGAAAGACTGGATGTAGCACTTAGTGCCGCGGTCAAGTTTACAACGTGGTGTTAGGTCATAGGTTGGACTCGATGATCTCAAAGGTCTTTTCCAACCTAATAGATTCTGTGATTCTGTGTAACACGTTACATGTTAAAGGATTGCAGAGACAGCTTATCTCTGGGACTTGTCATCTCCCCAGCGTAAACCTGCTAATATCAGATCAGTATGTGTTAGAAATATAGCAGTCTTTTAGAAAAAAATTGACTTTAGGCAATTGGTCTAAATAAGAATACTCATTTTCTCATGTGTTTGATTTTAAATCTTTGTAATTCTCCTCATGGATCATTTCCCCCTCAAAAGTAATGGGTTTTTTTCCATGTGAAGTAGTCTGCAGTTATACCAAACAGCATTAATATTTAGCATAGCGTGGAGATCATGCAATTTGAGTATGTCCAATTTTCACTTGAGTTTTTTATTTAAAGGATTTCTGTTAATGCAGATGTTCAAATATCATGCAACACTGTCTGCAAATAGAGGCGTGAAGTGACTGTAATGCAGAGACCCCCTGTAATTCTCCAGTGAGGCTGAAGAGCTTTCTTGGTGCTTTGCAGCAGGTCAGAGGAAACTACTTCAGCTGCATTCTTCTGCTGCCATTTCTGTGATTGCTTCCACTGTAGGAATGATGAAGTGATATTTCACATAACTTTGTTCTTTTGACAGTTCTTCACAGAGAACTTTGCAAAGCAGCAATGATCCATTTGAGCTCCACTTCAGGCACTGAGGGTGTCAGAGAGTGGGTACATGCCATCCCTTTTGGTCTCATTTTATGTGAAGAATTGATGAGTTTCATTTCAGGAATGTTAATTGAGCCATTTGAGTTCAGGTATGAGCTCTCTGCATAACTGCCTTCCATCGAGGGAGTGAATTCACGTGACTCCTGCCTTGTGTTGTTTCATCTTTTCACCACTGCCCTCCTCCTAGTTTATTCATAATCTAGATTATGGCCAAGGGCAAGACCTACATAAGCATATGGTGCACATTGCACGTTGCATTATCTGAAGTCATGAGGGTGTGATTAATGGGCTTAGGGTTTTAATTTGTCCTGTCTTACTCTCGTGTCTCTTTCCAGTGAGGTTGCAAAGCCTGACCAGTGACTGCAACTGCGGGGTGCGTGCACCAAGTGATGAGGTGATACTTATTTCCTTGAAGTGCTGGGCAGCTGCTGGAGGTAAACCTCTGCTGCCAGGAGCAGGGGTGAGCCTGCTTCAAACTGGCCAACCTGGTTTGGATGGCACTGCTTTGCCAGGTCTGAGTGTCTCAGGGCAGTTTGGTCTCAGCCGTCTGAGTGCCACTGGGAAGAGTGGGTGATCTCATTCATGGGTCACATCACATGATATTTCAGGTGTTGCTTGGCCTTGCGGAGTGGTGTAGATGCCTCAGGCTTGTAGCGGGCAGCTGCTTCTGGTGTACTTCTGTGATGGGGTTCAACAGATGTGTGGGTCATGTCAGAGAAGAGCTCATATAAGCTTGGCCAGAACTCTGATCTGCCTTGTGAATTTGTGATCTGGAGTGTGAAGGTTGTACCTTCATCCTCAAATGTAGTGCATAAAATAGTTTGTTAGTGCAATACTTGGCTCTCTAGGAAAAATATATTGCGTGTCTGTCCTGCACACATGGCAAGAGGCACTGGCTGGCCTCAGCTCACCATGCTAGATAGTCAGGGGCTTTACCTGCAGTGTGGCTCAGTGGGAGACAATGAGTAGATCAAAGCAGCAGGTGCAGAGGCTCCTGTATCTACACTATATTCAAACGGAGCTTTATTCCAGGCTAGATTTTGTCTTGTCCTTTGGACCAAGTGTCCCCCCTGAATATGTGGGTTGAATCTGCCCAAAGGACTAATTGTTTCGTATACTTCAGTCTCAATTAAAAGATGTGAAGGCATTTGATGCGTCCTTGGACCTGAATTTCCTTTTTAGTTTTTTCTGAAAGGAATTTCATTTGGGCCCAGCAGAGCCACCCTGTGAACAAAGGTTGCAGTGGGAGGAATGACTACGGGGGTTGCTTCAGACCACCCACTCGTGTGGACACAGCCAGGGTGATCCTAGCTGGAGGTTTAAGAAACCCAGGTTTCCTTTGCATCTGTGGTACCAAAGGATGCCATGTGGCTTATGGGAAGCCACTGCACCTCAGGCTGCCCCATCTGCTTCAGGTAGGGTGATGTGAGCTGCCAGGTGAAACCTGCTTCATCACAACTGAACACATCCCGGCTGCTGGGGTTCTCATAAACGCTGCATGTGCCTTGAGGTGGGTGTTGGGAACTTTGCCCAGCTTTGATCTTGCATGTTGTTGCCTTTGCTGTTTTTGCAGTGAACCCCACACTTCATTCATAAAATAATATTGAATGTGTACCAGTGGGACATGGTTGTCAGCCTTGATGATATTTCAAAGACTTGTATTTACTTGTAATAAGACATCTTAGAAGGAAAATGAGGCGAAGCTTCAGTTTACAGCTTTATTGCTTAAGGTAGTGAAACTGACTTAGAGATACAAAAATTGAAGTTGTATCTCTTTTATCTATGATGCAGTGTTCAAACAAACTAAATTAGAAGCTTTGTTTGTGGAGTGATAGTCAGAATCCTAAGTTTTTATTTATCTTGGAAAGATCTAATAGTTTGTTTTTAGTAATAACAATTCTGCTAATTTTTATGTTAGGCAGTCAAATGTTGTTGGCTTAGATATCCATGTCCTTCAGAACTGCTGTTTTTAATTTTTGGATTTGGAACAAACCCAGCATCCCAAGTTAAAAGCAAGACTTTTCTTAGCAGGTTGAGACAAAAAAGAAAGCGATTGTATCACAGAATGTATGCACTTAACAGCCGAGGATTTTGATTCCATGGTTACAACAGCAAAGCAAAAAAGCCTCACACATATAGCCAGTTGGTGATTTTATTGTTCGAGTCGGATGGCCTTTCTTAAAATGAATTTTAATGGACAAGAAAGAAAGAATGTATTGCCGTACTTGTGCAACTGAAGTTTATGAAATAGGATTGGAAAAATACACAGAATAATTGGGCACATCCTGTACTTAGTGAATCACCAAGCTAGTGCAATAAACATTGCTGCATTTGGGAATTTAGATCTATACCCTGCTTTTGCCAAGAACAATGGGAATTGCTTGGGATCACAGGCTACCTGAACTATTTCTTGTGAAAAGTTGTTTTTTTTAATTTGGGTATTCCATGTTCTGAGGTAATTTCTGGTTTCATAAAATAGGTGTTAGTCCAGTTCTATGACATCTTGGACTGACTCAGTGGAACCTCAGAGACAAACTAGGAGCTGTATGTGGCAGGACCTCTGCAGACATTGGTATTGGTAAAGGAAAAAGATTCCTGAGCAGCAAACTATGCAGTCTAATCAACATCTTCCTTCAGAGAAACAGTCTTCTGTCTTCAAAAGTAAAAACAAAAGCTACAGACATTTGATAGTTTCAATCTTGTTTGCCAGATAAGAGAGATAAACTTGTGAACATGTTTAAGAAATTACTAAGTTTCCAGAAAACAGGCTGTTACTTAAGGGGCATGAGAACCATTATGAAGCCAGAAACAAATACAATATCCAAATCTGCTCTTGAATGCACACGTGGCTCTTGCAAATTATGAGAGCTACTATACACAGGCTTAATGGAATCCTGATGGAAACCATCCAGGGATGGAGTCTGGCTCCTGGTGAAATTAGGACTGCTGTCTGGCTAGGACTGAAGTTCGGGTCTCAGGCAAACTGATGGAGATGTTTTCTTCCCTTAAGGAAATATGTGTTAAGTCGTCAGCCAGAAAGACAGGGTGGCTTGTATGCAAGGCTTTTGTAGCATTGCTTAGTGTGAGCTCTGGACTTCTTCCATCTTCTTTACTTACCCAAAATATGATCATCCTTTTAAGGAGAAACTTCAGTGTCTTTCCCAGTAGCAGAGGGAGTGAACCAAGTGTACACTGAGCACTGTGCTTCCGTTGTTTCACCTTTTGAGGAAAGCGGCCATTCAGGAGGTACAAACATCCTGCATTTCCAATACCACTGAGCTGATGGCAGAATTTATGTTTTCAGCCAAACCAACCAGTAGTTTCTTCAAGTGTCTGCAAATATGCATTGATAAGTCCCCAGAGGGTCTTTTCCAGCTCTGCTTCATCTGAGGAACAAGAGCCAAGAAAGTAGGAATAGGCTTGAAAAGTCTCACTAGCCCCAGAGTAGTGTTTCTGAGTAGTATTTGAAGTAGCGGGTCAGACAAAAAGAAATGTTATTACTGAAATGTCTATGTTAGCACAGTTTATGGATGTTAAACTTTAAAAGCATAGCCCTTTTTCGTTAAAGATGTAGCTTCTCTTGGGGGAAGAGAGAAATGGCTTTAACCAGCAGAAAGTGTTCCCTGGTCTTCTTGCCCTTGTGGATAAACACCGTTAAAGGTTCAGGACATTTCTCAGGAGGGCAAATCAATTTTATGCACTCCTCAGTTCAATGCAGATGCAGCTGTGGCCGTAGAGTAAGTGACTCACTCTGTGGCCATCTTTTTAATGATGAAACTATTATGTGCTACACTGCCCATTCAGGCATTTTGGTTTCTAATTCTCTATCCCTGGCACCCAGAAATATGAATAATGACGCTTTTACTGGAGAGGTGGAAATGCTCCCTGAGACCACATCACCCGGGCAGGACATGCTGTTGGTTGATACCGTGGATAGTATTAGGGATATGGGAGCCTAATTGGCTTGAACTTTTGCTCACCCCTGGACTTAAATCCAAAGCTTTTTTATTAAGTTCAGATAAGGTCCCTACCTCTATTTGACTCCCATTAGAGCTCTGTCCTTCTGTGTAGTTCCTGGTGGTGTCTCCTCCATTCTGTTTGGGGTTTCAGATGGGAATGCCAGCGTGTTGTAAATGCAGTAGCTGAACCCTGGCCTACAAAACCCAGCCAGCTCAGATGAGAAGGAAAGGCAGTTTATTACTCCAAGAGCTGCCTTTCCCACATCAGGTAGATTTGCATCAGGCAGTTGCATGAATCAGATGTTGATCTTCATTACCACAAAATACAGCAAGGAAAGTCCCCATTTCTGAAAGTCTTTCTACTGTACACAGATCCAGATGTATAGCACTGCTCTATGCACAGCAAATGGGACTCGTATGTATTTTATTAATGTAAGTGTAATGTAATTATTCTCTCATCCATCTGGCAGGTGGTGTTTTCATTAAGAAGTGAATAATCTAAGCTATAGGCTCTGTAGAGGGGGATGAGTATGGAGGAGATTCAGGTCATCTGCTGTGGGACCATAAATAGAAGCTAACAAGGGAGCCTTTGCTGTCCTTGTCCACTAAAACTGAAAATCTGTTGCTTTTATTTTTCCTTTACCAGACTGCTTGCAGGCTTAGAAGCTGGTTTATTAGTGAAAACTTTTCACCACCATGCAGTTTAATTCCTCATTTATGGTAGTGGCTGGAGGCACAGTGTGAAAAAACAGGTGTTATATAAGAGAAAAAAACCTAAGTCCTTATATAAACCACTATGCATAGAAAGATAAGATTAAAATCACACTTGTGGAGGTGCCCGGTGTGTCTCTGGGCATGATGCACTGATGGAAAAAGAAACTTAACTTACTTAAGGGTTTTTATTCATGTAGAAGGCCTTGATTTAAAAAAAACCAAACCAAAACACACACAGAAGAGCAACAAGCCTGAGCTATCCTCCAAAACAAAAAAAAGAAGTTTTGAGAAGAGTGGTGTGTGTAGCTTTCTAAAGGAAATCTGGTTGCTCTCTGACCATCTGTGTGGCATCTTCTGTTTTCCAGACAAAGTTTTCTGATGTCCACATGGAAACGGGAGCAATTTCCTCTTTCCATGTCCTAGCAAGACTTTTCTTGGCACAGCACAAGGCCTAGTTTGAGTTTTGCCCTGGAAAGATATAAATATCCTGGCCCCGTCCCAGGAACATTTAAGCAAGGATTAGGTTTTATTTTTTATCTGGAAACATTCAGAGGAACCTATCAGGTTGACCAGGCTGGGAGGGTTTTTCATTTAGTAAAGCTTGTAAATAAAGAAGAAAACCAAGCTTTTAAAAAATTATTATTTTTAATCTATAATTTTAAATTTAGAAGGGGATCCTGAAATGGTGCTGAGCTTCATTCCTTCATGTGTGGTGTAGGCATCACCAGGCAGAAGGTTAGAGATTGTCGTTGCCCTTCTGCAAAGGCGCAGATTTCCTTTCTGACGGGCTCATTCTTTCACGGAGGATCCTGCTTGTTTTCCTTCCCAGTAAAACTCAGGTTTGGTTGCCATTCAGCCAGGGTGGAACACAGAGGCTGTCACACCACCACTTCCAAGGAAACACCTCCTAGGGTGTTCATTACCCTGGCTGCAGATAATGGGAAACTCAAAACAAACCTGAGCAACAGCCCCTTGAAAACAGCTTTAGAGGCTGGGTGCCAAACTGTTCAGCGCTCTCTGGAGGTGCTAGTGTGTCTCTTCTCGTTGAGGGTGCTGCTGAGCCTCTTTCTTTTGTGTGGGCACTGAGAATACTTGGAAGGAGATATTTAACTACTGCACAACTTACTCAGTACAAGGAGCAATGGGAGTAGGGACAGTAAATACAGCATTGCAGGCAAATGGTGAGCTAGAGCTTTGCCAGGCTGTAATAAAGCATGGGTGAGCCTTTGCCAGACATTCTTTTTTCTCTCTATTTAAAGACGTTATTTATCCCCCTGACTTCATGAAGTGTTATCTGGAAAGGTTCGCTGTGCAGATCAGTCTTTACCCTAAGCCTCCTTTGATACATGCTGCTTAGAGGGGGTTCCTTGGGTTCTGCAGGAATCAGTGATTTCAGTGTTTTGTGGTTTCAAGTGAGAATTCGCTTCTCTGAATGCATCAAGCCTCAGTCATTTGTGTATGTGTGTGAAGGTCAGTGGGCTTGTCAGATACCCGATTGTAAATCCTGTCACTAAATCAATTTCTTTTAATTAAAAAAATGTGCTGCTCTTCAGAAGAAGTGCACCCTTTCATCTGGAANGAGCAATTTCCTCTTTCCATGTCCTAGCAAGACTTTTCTTGGCACAGCACAAGGCCTAGTTTGAGTTTTGCCCTGGAAAGATATAAATATCCTGGCCCCGTCCCAGGAACATTTAAGCAAGGATTAGGTTTTATTTTTTATCTGGAAACATTCAGAGGAACCTATCAGGTTGACCAGGCTGGGAGGGTTTTTCATTTAGTAAAGCTTGTAAATAAAGAAGAAAACCAAGCTTTTAAGAAATTATTATTTTTAATCTATAATTTTAAATTTAGAAGGGGATCCTGAAATGGTGCTGAGCTTCATTCCCTCATGTGTGGTGTAGGCATCACCAGGCAGAAGGTTAGAGATTGTCGTTGCCCTTCTGCAAAGGCGCA
>WEIT01018810.1:112514-204354 GCA_013389985.1 Dryoscopus gambensis
AGCATTGCAGGCAAATGGTGAGCTAGAGCTTTGCCAGGCTGTAATAAAGCATGGGTGAGCCTTTGCCAGACATTCTTTTTTCTCTCTATTTAAAGACGTTATTTATCCCCCTGACTTCATGAAGTGTTATCTGGAAAGGTTCGCTGTGCAGATCAGTCTTTACCCTAAGCCTCCTTTGATACATGCTGCTTAGAGGGGGTTCCTTGGGTTCTGCAGGAATCAGTGATTTCAGTGTTTTGTGGTTTCAAGTGAGAATTCGCTTCTCTGAATGCATCAAGCCTCAGTCATTTGTGTATGTGTGTGAAGGTCAGTGGGCTTGTCAGATACCCGATTGTAAATCCTGTCACTAAATCAATTTCTTTTAATTAAAAAAATGTGCTGCTCTTCAGAAGAAGTGCACCCTTTCATCTGGAAAAAACCCATTATATCCCAACACAAATATGATAGCCGTCAGCTCTCTGCTAGTCTTGTGTTGGCTGCTTGTCTCAGCTGGTACGTTGGAGGTTTGGAAATCTTGGTGGTCAGAGGGGGGCTGTGTTTTCCCTTCCTCTGAAGGAAATGACTGTTGTTACTACTCTGGCATCACCTAACTTTGCAGCCTTAGAAGCAGAAAATGTTAATATCAGAAAACAAGTAGCCACACCAACAGGTGAGAGACGTTCAAGCCCTGTTCTTGCTTCCTGTGGCGCCTGCACCAGAAGCACGGAGAAGTCTGTCACAAGGGCTAAGAGCAGGGCAGGATTTCACATTCATTTAGTAATTCCCTTGGGGTTATACTCTTAGATGACTTAATGACTTAGTGTATAGCCTGTCTGGAAGATAAGCAGGCATAATTCATTGCAGGCAGGTCGTTCATCCTTTGAGATAACCAGCAACTACACACCATAGGGACCAGAGAGATAAAGACACTGTGCATCAGCAGCTGTAGTTCAAGGTTTCAACCCTTCCACCTCCTTCTGTGACCCAGAAGTAATTTGCAGTTGATAATTCAGTCATTTGCACTCTTTAGAGAGAAATGCACTGGCAGTGGTTGGCTGAAGTGAGTGCATTTTCCATTCTGCCCATGCCTTTCAACACAGCCACAGCATAGCTCTACCTGGAAGTAGGCATTCTTGTGTCACTTAGAGGCTTTCGGGCTGTGTTAAATGCTGGTTCTGAAAACTTACTGTAAATTGATTCCAGTTTTTCTGGTGTTATTTAAAGGATGACTGTTGTTCACGTACTGCTTGGGATGCTTGTACATACTTGCTTTCAGTTTCAGTGCAAGTGAAGCTTTAAGGGGTCCAGCTTATTTGTTAGGTCCAAAGTGAGGCATAAAGAGAGAAAGAGTGTGTGTATTACATAATATATTGTATTTGTTGATTTTCTTGTAAAAAGAAATTTACTTTCAGTTTCAGCAGGTACATTTTAAAATTGATCAAGTCCCATAAAACTGTGCTGCTTCTAAGCCAACAAATATTAGGATCAAACATATGACATGACTGCTCCCTAGTTAATATTCCCTCCTCCAAAAAATCTGTAGTCCGTAAACAGCAATCCACATCTTGAGATCCCTTTCATGCAAAGATAAGTGATTGTCTCAGTGGATACTTTATGATGACTAGCTCTCAGTAAAACATTTTTATCTTGTCTGCGTGCACAGCAAAAGAAATAACAAATACAAGGCTTTTGATATGGTCATATGATGGCCACAGTGTGATTCACAGTCTGTGATGTTGCTTTATTTAAGGAGGATGGGAGGGACAGAAGGAAAAGTCTATTTTTGTTTGTTTGTTTTCTAATTACTTGAACTGTTTTTTCTTTGACTCAGCAATGCTGAAGAGTACATACTGTACTACAGTAACCAGCAGTCAGGGCTGGGAAGTGGAACGATGGTGATAATAAAAGTAAATATCCTACATTCTCAGAGGGATTAGGAGGAGATGGAGGAATTAGTCTGGTTATGGTTTGGTGCAGTGTCACAATCCCTCTGCATCAATGCTATCCTGTATTTAATCTTTCAATCTGTATTTCTCAAGTGAAGTACTGAGAACAACCAAGTAATCAGAATAGTTTTATTTTCACTTTATTTTTTTTTTCATTTGTGAAACCCACGTGTTCAGATGAAAGCATTCACCTTGCACAAGAAACCATGCAGCAAACAAAAAGGGAGTCCTGTTTTCAGTACTTCACTTGACAAGTATGGTGCTTATGGCCTGTCTGAAGTGTGTCCTAAGAACACAGAGGAGAGTGATTTTGACTGACATAAAATAATTTGATAATTGACATGAAAAAATTTGGTTGATGTGGAATACCCCCTACCTTGTGATGCTTTCCTGTCAGTCTGCATACTACACAGCAAGAGTTGTACTCATTGTGGCACACCATGTCACTCAAAATGGTTTAAATCCCATCTTCCAAGGTGAGCCCTTACTACTTTTAAAGATGTTAAATTATCTTTGTGATTTCAGATAATGAAAACACTCAAGGCTGTAATGGATTGCAGGTGATTCTGTCTGCAAGGGGAAGAAGTGCAGCCTGTGGACTGCTTTGTGCAGGAAGGGATCCTCACTAAAGCACTTTGTCATCTTCGTGTCCTGTGTCAACCCACTTCGTTAATGCAGGACATTCACATGTCAGGATATGTTAAATACAAGACTTTCTGGCTTCCTAGGGGAACAGCCTCGCTTTAGTGAGAGCTGTTCATTAGAGTTAGTTGGGTGTAAATTTTAAGGAGGATGTGAATTTTAAGCAGGATATCCAGGCAGAAGAGCTGGTGTTGATGGTCACTGGGGAGAATATTCCAGAGACAGTCTTTCAAAGATGCATGGCCTCTCAAGAACTGGGAGTTGAAAACTACGTTTTACTCTATCTCGTGGGCTAAAAGCCCTTCAAAGTGCATTCTTCCCCTTTGCAACATGCTCTTCTGAGAAGTCACAAGTGATGAAGAGGCTTTGTGGGAAGGCAGTGGGCTTCTTGCACAGGTAGCAGCTCCTATCTGGTTTGTTTCCAGAGGCTGCTGTTACAGATTTTTAATGCTTTATTCCATGTTCTTGCTTCCAGTGTTCATCACAGTACTGAGAAACCTAAATATGCCCTCTTGCAGCCTTTAATTATGTGATAAAAACCATGTCCAATTTAAAACCTATTCTTTTACCAGAGAGGGTGACCTGAGAATGGCATTCTCTTGTGAAGAAACAGGACCTCACGCTTGCTGTTGATGGCCTGCCCTCTTTCTTTGTTCTTTACTGTATTTTTTTCATTTCTCTGGTGATTGTAATTGCACTAAATACATTTGATAATGCAGAAGTGACCTATTTTGTGCAGAGTTCAGCTGATTCTGCAGTTGCCTGTAGGGTTTCCTAGCAATGTTCTTCAGCTGCTCCTTGACTTACAACAGCCTGGTAAGTTTGGCATGACCAGCACAACATACTTGAGGCACGGAAAGTTCGGGGTAATGGAGGAGGATGAGCCGTACAGGTGTAAATGCGTTGGACCGAGTGTTAGTAAGGCAAGCTGGAGGAACAGATTGGGATGACTAGAATAGATGTCACTAAACATATTAAACTGTTGGAGGTCCTTTGTACAAGTTTGTTAATAGCCAGTGACATGGCCAAACATCGTGCCACTGTAGGCTCAGCAGTTAATGTATGGTACCTCTGGCATCTGTGGTACCTGCTGAACTATAAAACAAATAGATGAGCTGGGACCCATTACCATAAACACTGTCTGCAGCACTAACCCTGGTAACAGATTGTTCTGTGCCTCATTAAAAAGGAGATAGTGCTGTCAGAGGAGTCAGAGCTTCATTTTGCCATGTTTGCTACATAATCAGTTAATTTTGCTTAATAGTGCATTGCGTTGCAGATGTGCAAAAGGGCAGAGCCGCTTCCTTTTCTGCATAAAACCTCCACTCTGGTGCAGCTGCAATTTTAACAGAGTGTATTACAGCCAGTGAGCTGACCTTAGTCACTGTCCATGCCTTACCCTGTCCTGGGTTCTCCCAACAGCCCTCTGGACGAGTGGCATGCTTGTACAAGTTCAAGGTACGAGTTCCTCAGGTGAGAAGTTAGACACAGATGTGTATGAGAGTGGTCATTCAATGTCTGTTGTGCTTGTGCCTTTTCTTTTTTTTTTTTTATCTTATATAAAGCACTGTCAAGGGCGTCCACACATTTCATTGGAAAGTACTTAGTGCCTGTCCTTCATCTAAGCATTACTTAGAATATGAAAGTTAGCATTACTGATTTCCAACACGATGAATCCAAATATGCCTATCTTAACGTGAATCTTTACATTTTACTTTCCTTTGAGTGCAGCTTTTGGGCAGATAATTAACAAGTCAAATACAGTGAGACAAAATATGTGGAGAAGCCACCTTTAGACCGCTGTTTGGGGACAGATTATTAAACATTACAATTCAAGGTTTTAGAAGATCAGTGTATTACACAGTAATACAGCATATCCAGCAATTAGTGCTAATCGTATACTGCTTAAATTTGTAGTGAAACTGGGTGCGTGTAAATGGTTTTCTTCAGATGAAAATTAATGTATTCCAAATAAGTATATTCTGTACTCACATATCCCAGTCTGAGAATATTACAAAGATATAAATATAACTGAGTTTATAAACTCTGTAGCGTGGTGTGAACATCTTGATTAAAAAAAACACCTGCAAAAAGTAATACTAGATGTCTGAAGGGCCTTTGTTTAGAAGAATAGGTAGCATGTAATTAACTTCATCTGCCTTCAGAAAAGCAGGCAAGCACCTACTTAAATCTAAATGAGCTTAAGTTGTGTTTACTTCAAGAAATACTTAAGTCTGTTTGTAGTCAACCGTCCACATAAAAGATTTCCCCCAATAAAGACTTACACGCACACAAAGGAGAAAGGTGTTTCAAAACCTAGATGTGATTATAGGTGTAAGCAATGGGTTTGATTTTAGAAGAAACTGAAGGAGGTAGGTACATGAATCTAATTGAAATTCTGTGAGTCTGTCTTAGGTCCTTCTGAAAGCCGTGGCCTCTTCTAAATGCTAACAACTGAGGGAGGTGCTGGCCCTTACAAACTGATTTCACATTAGCACACCTAACACCTTGCTGGATGTTTCTCCCCAGATGCTCAGTATGAGAATGGAACCTTCTGCATATGATTTCTCCAGTATTGCCAAATGTGCATCGCTTTGAATATTTTTGAACTGAAAATCCACATCAAAATACCAGTGTGTTTACAAACTTCACTATTTATCACCTAGGGAGTTTTGCAGAAGATAAAGGGCGGGATGTGGGGGGATGACTGTTCAATTGCAGTTCTATGAAGTGACAAGCAGAGGAGCCTTTTGGAAGCTAGCAGGTCCAGGTGAGAACTTTAATTCATAGATGCCTGACTTGGCTCCCTACCTTAGTCCAGGCATCCTACATAGGAAAATTTGAGCTAAATTTTGAATTGTGCTCTTTCTCTGCTTTTGAAAGATGAACCAAAACTTTTTTAAAAAATACTTGAATTTGCGATGCTTGGTTGATTTCGTCTGAAGCTATGGCTGTAAATTCCGAAGGTGCTCTCATGCTCACTGAGGCACAATGCAGAGCACAGAGAGGAGTGAAGAAGAATAAAAAAGAGACAGGAGGACTCTGGGAGCCCTGTTTGGAGCAGTGCCACCCCCCATAAGCCTGCACTCACATCGTGGTAGTGAAGCTGTGTGTAGGCAGGCAGCTCCCTAGACAGAGGCGCTGTTAAGGGTGGAAAACTATACACTCATGCAACCACCTAATCATCTCCAGAAAATCCAGGGGGACAGTCCAGGGGCAGGCCTGGGCAGCAGGTCTGTGTTTGTGTCCCAGCTGTAGCTGTGGAGTTGCCATGCTGCTCTAAACAGATGCATTGAGACATGAAGCTAAATGCCTTTCAAGAAAAGGAGGAAAGTTTGGGGCTGGCTGGGGTTAGCTCTTAGGACAGTAGGCTGGAAGTCTTGTTGGTGCAGTGTGGCTGGCAAGGCCAGCCCTGATGATTGAATTGTGTGGCCCATGGGGTCCATGGCCATGGGCAGGCAGGAATGCAGGCTATTTTCAAATTGCAGGTTGCTCAAATCAAATGGTCTTGCATAATGGGGCCTAAAGGATCTCTGGGATGCTATTTTGTTTTGTTTTATTTTGTTTTATTTTATTTTGTTTTGTTTTGTTTTATTTTGTTTTATTTTATTTTGTTTTGTTTTATTTTATTTTATTTTTTATTAAAAATGACTGGCAGCAATATGCCCTTCTGAAGCTGGCATACTTCTCCGTTAGCTCTTCCACTTGCACGCAGACACATACAGTCAAACTTGTGCAGCAGCCTGTCACATGCAATTTGTATTCCTTGTTTGAGAAGGAGCCTATAGACAAAACTCGTTTGCTTCTCCCTTTTGTGGCATTAAGTTATTACTGAAGGGATTTCTGAGGCGCGGATGGGTTAGACACCTGATTTCTGCTGACTTGAGTAGGAATCAAGGCATGTGCTACTGCCTCTGGTGACTGAAAATCTCCCCACAGGTTTTGGCTCGCTGAAAGCTTCTTCGTATTGTTTACAAAAGGATGAATAAGTCTTAAAATAAGGAGTGTGTGCTCTTTGGGGGTGAAGGCCGTGTCTTGCTAAAGCTTTTAGGATTCTACTGCTTTCTTTTTTTTTTTTTTTTTTTTTCCTTTTTAATTTTTTTTAATAGCTGCTTGTTTTCTGAGGTGCAACTTTGGCTTTCCCAATGTTGACGTGGAGATTAATGATCAGGATCCCAGAGGGTGCTGGGCAGCTGTTTCTGCACTCACTGCCTGGGGTGCTGGGGTGGGAACAGTAGGTTCTGCCTGCTTTGCTCCCTCACAACACCTTCAAAGTTAATCTGCTTTTAGGCTTGTTTGCACTCCCTTCTTGAACAATGTATGCTGTGTGCATTGTTTGCTTTTCAGGCTTTTAGTCAAGCAGAAAGGCAACTTTTGCACTTACTTTGTGCCAAAAGCGATGGAAGTATTTTCCCCGGGTTCATAATTGGACTCAGTAATGAGCTTAACTGTTTAGTAACTGCTGTAAAATAAGCTCAGGGGAAGGGTTTAAAAATTGCTGTAGTTTAGGCATGCACTAAAATGTACTTTGGCCTTACTACAGGTATTCGGTAGGAAAGGGCAGCATGAAGGCTCTTTCACTGGGATTGCTAATGACAGGGTACAATCACCTCACTGCTGCCTTATTAGCTCAGTATTACAAACATGTTTCTTGGAATATGGAGCAGGAGAAGCCAAGGTCACCACTGAGGCCTTGACTCATGGAGCTGTGAGGAAAAGCTCACACTGTCTGCAGGCTGGGCAGGCAGCCGTGCCCTGCCAGTGGAGGAGGCTCACCCTGGAGCAAAGGCAGGCAGCGTTGGTCCCACAGCCCTGAGGGCTGTGTTGGGGATAGACAGCTTTGTCTTGTGGATAAGGCAGGAGACATAGCCTGATCCTGTGGATGGGGATTAGAGCCAGAGGCTGACAAAGGAGCATACTGAATGAGTTTATATCTTGGCCATGCACCTTGCTGGATGATGCCACCCTTTTGGGAAGTGCTGGTGAAACTCCCATCCCGACAGTCCTGGGCTATACCTGTGGGGTGCTGTCTGCCTCCTCCAGACCGGCTTTTCATGCCGTCTGGACACAGCTGATGCTGCTGGACCAGGGTCTTCCCTCAGCCTGTCCTCTTTTGGAAGCACTGGCACAGTGCTTCCTTTCCCTTCCATCCTGCTAGACAGACAAGTTTCAGCATCTTCCTTCTCCTGCTGTAGCAGCCTGAGGAGTGAGCCCTTTGGGGGACTGGGATACCACCAGGGTGATGGGTGCATGGCCTGAGCCCCAGCCCCTCAGGCAGTCCCCTGACGTGGCGTGAGCATGGTCGGGTGACTGTTGTGGCTTGAATGCTTGCTCTCATCCCCGTGGGTCTGGGCTCTAATCCTGGCTTGAAATTTTATATTGACAGATTTAATTCCTGACTGCTTCAGACTGCAGAAACTGGTCTCTGATAAGGCTGTGTTTAATAAGGATATTCGTGGTAAAGAGCTTTGTTGGCTAGACAGAGCTTTACCTTGCTGAGCTCTGCTCTGGAGATGAGAAAGAGAAGGTCCCCTCCCAGCACGCTCCCTTCTTGCAGCCTGGCAGTGTGGTGGAGTAGGAGATGCAGCAGGGGTGGGGGGTGATACCTCTTTCTTCCCGACAAAAAAATAGCCACAAAATACCTTTACACAGCTGGCTGCAAGCAGCACACGGAGCCAGAGTAAATGTACTGCTGCAGTAAGCCTAAACTCTTAAGTAAATGCCAAAAATAAAGCAGCCTGCCTTACTTTTTCCACCTTACATAGCAGTTTCCAACCACATCAAGTGAAAAGTCTAGGTGGGTGTATAGTGTTTATCATCACTGAGTAATACACATTACATTAGCTGGGACATTTGTTTTGTACCCAACTACTGGTTTTTAAATAGTTTTAGTGAGGGCAGGAAAGATTATTTAAGTTTATATTGCCACCTAAGAGATAGGAGTGTGTTCCTGATTTGGAGAGGAAAGCTGGGAACATAAGGAATACTTAAATCTTTTTCTTTCCTTTCCCCTTCCGATACAGCTGTAAGTGGGTTAAAAGGCAGACTGTGGAAGTGCAGTATCCAGCAGTGCAGTCTTACTTTCTGTAAGATCGTGTCCGAGTGGTTTCTGTGCCTGCATTCATCTGCAGCAACAGCATCCTCCAGTATTTGAAAGTTGTTTACATAGGTGGTAGCAAAATTTTATGTCCAGAGCAACGAAAAATTGTAAACGGTTTCACATCCAGAACTATAAGGTCACTGGTACATGGCCAGAGATGGATTGAGGAGGTCCAGGAAAGTAAGGTGAGAGGCACATTTCAAGTCTAGCCTTTCTTTTACAGCTTCTGAAAGTCAGAAATATACCAAACACAGGCCTAGAGGATATGTGAGAGCTAGCATAAGGGATATGCTGGTGCATCTGGAAGTGCTGGACAAAGAAAACCTTGTTACCTTGCGGTGCCTTAGCCTTTGATGCATTCATTTCAGTCACAGGATGTTCAAGTTTAGCCAGGAGTTGGCAGCCAGATGGACCGCAAGGCTATTCACAGAGTGACTCAGTCTAGGCGAGCCTCAAGAGTCACTCACATAAAGGTAACCTATTACAGTATTTTCATTGAATTTTTTTTTTCCCGGGGTTTTCATGTTTTTGTGGTAGTGCTTGGGTTTTTGTTCATGGTAGTTTTCCAGTTGATCACCGCTTCCTGCCTTCTTGTCTACCTGGTCATGCCTCCACCTCAGTGGAATGGAGATAGAGGGCTTTTGTTTGCCTGATCCCATGCCTGGCTGTTGTTGGTGGCCAGGCGGTCTTGCCTTTGCCAGGAGCTGTCAGGCAAAAGTATGGTCAATGTAAAAATTGTGACAGCATCCCTGTATTTCCTCTCCACCTCCCCACTCCTTTGCCGTCCATGTCGGCATCATGGAGGATGGAGAAGCACCTGTAATGTATGATTTAATGCACTCGTCCTGCTGCTCACTGCTTGGCACGATCCTGTTTCTGCAGTCAGACAAACTCTTTAGGAACAACTGTTTCACTTGACCTTTCTTTCTAGAAAGCTGTGGTCTTGAGGCTGTATCACATGGTAGTGATGGTGTTTTTTCCTAAATGAGGAAGGTAGGAAAAACACTGTATTTATTTATGCCAGCTTTTCTCAAGAGGGAGCCGAACAGGAAAATTTTTTTCCTCTGAGTCAGGGTAGATAGATTTCTCCTTTGGATTGAGATTTATCAGTTTCTTATCTTGTCATTTGATGCCTGCTAAATTGCTGTGGAAGCACCAGAGTGAGAAGCTAATGATCTTTTTTAGAAGTAAAAGAAATTTAAAAAATGAAGGATTAAATGGTTTATTCTCTGAGGCTGAAATTACAGATATTAAGTGCTTTGTCTGTTTTATTGTTAGAAAAACCTTTATTGTTTGTTACAAGTCATTTATTTGAGAAGGGCGAGAAGAAAGTCTGTAGCACCTTTTTGTTGGTAGAGATGAATTATCATGTTGTTTCTACTAGTAATTCCTTTTCCCATACGTTTCTGCCTGCCTGCCTTCCCCCTCATTTGGGGCATAAGTGTTTGCCTCCAGTCACCTTAATAGAAACACCATGGTCTTGAGATAAATTTCTGCTTTTTCATATGCTATTATTATGATTTGGTTTATTTCTCTGGGTATGCAAAGATGAGAACAGCTTGCACGGAGCTTGTAAACGTAGCAATGAAAAGGGAGAAACTCAAAGAAAAAATACCTTCAGGAAGAGAGAAGAGGAGAAAATCATTATGGTCCAGCTTCAGATGCCTCTGTGCGTCACATGAGCAGCAGGGCAGTTTTGATCTTGGGGGCTCTGAAAGAAGCCTCAGGTATCAGGATGCCTCAGGAGCCTCAACTCCCAGCTTGGACATCCAGGATGCCTAAAGGTGGGCAGTGGGGCTTGTCCCTCTCTTCCTTGCCCTCTATCCCAAGTATGGCATGCATCTCCAGCTGTGGATGGAGAGGGTGTATGCCCCAGTACTGGGATGGTTGCTTCGGGGATGTGTGTAGTTGGTTTAGTATCAAAGTAGTTTTAAAAACAATCAGGCAGGCAAGACAGCTGCTGCTGGTACAATAACTTTGGGAAGGTGCCTCAGGAGGGATTAAGATACTATGCCAAAGCTATTAACTGGGAAGATGCTACCTCCTCAGCTTCAGGTTTTTTTGCCAGTGTTAAGGAGGAACAGATCAAAGGAACTGCCAAGAGTTAAAAAAACTCTTCAGGCAGAAAGTAGGCAGTTGTTCAAGAGCCACTCACCAGGATCAGACACCTGCCTGTAAGTTTGCAGGAATCTCAGCTTCTCAGCAGCTCCTGGAACATGTATTGGCATGGGACCGAGCTAGGAGAGACAAATATCCTCTTTTGAGTCAGTTTTAGAAAACATTACGCTGCCTACCTTCTGTTAGTAGTAAATTGTATTTTGATTTGAGAAAGCTGTTTCATGGGGCCACTGGCATCAGCAGCCAACGAGACTCAAAGTTCCTGAGTGTTGCTTCTCGGAGCTGTGGTCACTGAGCCTCAGTGGGCGCTTTTGGAGAGGGAGAAAGGATGCAGCCACACTGGAGAGCGTCTGTTGCAGCTTGATGCTGTGTTGTACTCTGACCTTTCTTGTTCACTGAAAGGTTGGCCAGGCTGCCCAGGAAAGTGGTGGAATCACCAGCCCTGGAAGCCTTAGAAAAATGTGTGGATGTGGCACTTAGGGATGTGGTTTAGTGCTGAACACGCTGGGTTTAGGTTAGTGGTTGGACTTGATGATCTTAGGTCTTTTCCAGCCTTAAGGATTCTGCGATTCTATGACCCCTGTGTACCCCAGGGGAAGCAGTGAATCTCTGCTGGCCCTTGAGAAGGAGGGTGCAGTGACACTTGAGCAGGTAAGGTCAGGCACCTCCCAGCCCTCCAGCGGCAGTGCTGCATCTTTTGTCCGAGGCAGTTACGGCCACAGGTACCTGTACAGCCGTCAGCTTAAGGCATGTATCTCCAGGAAGCCTGAGTTTTTGCAGTCTCCTTTCAAGTCTCTCCTGCCTTTTGTGAGGGTTATAAAAATCTACTTTTCCAGTGAACAAGAGTCTCAGTCTTTGCCCATGTGCTTCCTCTCCTATCCCACTCCAAAAAATAGAGTTGCTTGGCCTCACTGGCAGACAGACTCTCATAAATCTCTATGGGCCAGATGGTTCATAATTTATTGCCCACTTTACCCCACCAGATATTTTCACATTACTCCTGTTACTTGCTGGTCTGATTTTGCTATCCATTTTCCCATTCTAACCCAAATATTTATCTAAGGCCTTTCACACATATAAAACCTCTCAATTTAGATGCATCAGTTTTAAAGAAGTCCATATCCTCTGCTTTGGGTATGGTTTGCCCCTCTTGACTTTGACTTCTCCCTGATAGAAATCTGTGTTGCAGAGGAATTTGTAGCTATTGGGTTGCCTCTTACCTCTGCTCTCTTACTTGGAGCAATGGCCTCTGAATGTAGAAGGCTTAAACCGTGCCCTTTCCTGGATCTCTCCTGCCACGTGTCATTTCTTGTATGTAAAGTTGTTTATTTGGCTAAGTGATGGCAGTCTCTGGCTTTTGCTATCTCTGCAGACACATATGGTCCTGCTGATAGAGTCGTGTGTGTCTGCCTCAGATTTGTGGGTGGCAGTGGCATGCGCAGAAAGAAATGGGTGGAGTTGGCCGCACTGTACGGCATGCAAGGCTCTGCAAAATCCCTATCTGTGGGAATTGCTAGTCAGCTCTTATCAGTCACGTCTCGATGCAGTGAGTTGTAGAAATCAAATTAGCAGACAAGTCGATTGCTTACGTCAGTCAGAAGTTTTGCAGTGGGGATGATGTGATAGCCCAGGGCCCCTCACTGGGTTGCCTTCCTGGGTTTGATTACAAGGGCTCTAACAGAGTGAAAACCTGACAGTGCAGTTTGGTTTCTGTCCTGCTTTTTGGTTTTCCTTCTTTCTTGCTCAAAACACTTTTTCTCACTGTCATTTGGGGCAAGCAGAGTACAGACTCTGTCCTTGCTATAAGAGTGAGAAATCTCTGCCCTGTTATTTTATAAAACAAGTTGTCGTGGCATACCACACGGTTCCTCACATCACTCAGTAGTTCATTAGTCTGTCAGTGTAGAAGCATACTGAATGACAAGCTAAAAAACAGAAGACAGTACAACAGTCCATTAAAATTCATATAGGATATCAAATATTCAAAGTAAGGGATGTAAAAAGAAGCTGCTTGCTGTAAATACTAATACCTGTATGTACGTAAAAATAATGAAGAAGTGCTGTGCACCACCAAGCAATGCACTGCTGCTGACAATGCCACAACTGCCTGGGAATCCCTGTAGTTATTTATTTCCAGAGAACTGCTACCACTTCAGGGAAAGGTCTCCTTCAGAAGCTCCAGCCTGTCATGTGAGCCTCTTCTGCTAAACAAACACCGTGTCTAACTTGAAATCGGAGGCAAGATCAATTACTTTCAAGCTTTCAGTGTTATGGAGTAACGAGACATGATGTTACTCATTTCTTGTGTCCAGGGCAAAAGCAATGGACCTCAGGCTTAACATTTTGGAGAGCTTTTATATTTTTTTTTCCTATACAGCTTTCTCTGGAATATTAGGATCATATGTCATGATATCCTCTAGAAATTCTTAACTTTCTTTGAAACTGCAAATGCCTGTATCAGCAAACTGGGACTGAACTTCCCAAGCATGGGCAACAGGCAAGGTTTTAGGTTTTAAGGGCAAGACTTCTGAGTGAAAGCATCACAGCTCCCATCAGATCTTTCAACAACAAATCCCAAATTCAATTTCAGCTTCATCCCACCTTTTGGAAGAATATCTTGTCTTAAATGCAAAAATTTAAGGCAATGGAGAATCCATCCCGTCTTCAAGTGTGTTTTTCAGAAGGTTAATTACCTTCACTGCAAATATGTAAACGCTATTCCTGCTGTGGTTTTGGGTTCCAAATGCTTGGGCCTTGTTAAGGCTTTGTCTGCTATTAATATAGTCCCCAGCCTCCTCTACCCAAACCTGTAATAAATTAGTTTTCAAGGCTTTTGTGTGTAGTGATTCTAAAAATAATTTCTTATTGGAATCCAATTGAATCCAAGGGAAGCAAGGTGATAATCAAATGATGTCACCCTCACATCTTGCACTGCATCTCGCTGCCTGCCAAAACTAGCAACTGTTGCTATGTACCCAGGGGAAGGTGATACTCCCAGCCTTTTCTTGGTGCTGCAAAGCTCTCCTTTCCAGTGCTTGTCAGGCCTCTGGGAGCTGCTGACGTCTGTTCCAGGCTTTTCATTTTACCCTTATGTGTTGGGCTAGTCGTGAAGAAACATGGATTGTGTCCTGTAGGATGCTTGCAATTTTTCCTGTTCCTGAAGAAGACCATTTCTCTAAACCATGGAAAATCTGGAGGACTAATGCCATTTAGCCCACTAAGCAGCTGTATTGCAGTGCTTGGGCTGTGGGGTGGAAACCTTGCTGCAGCACCAAAAATCCATCTAAACAGGACAATGGCATGACACCATGACATTTCCCAGACAGTTTACTTCCTTTTCTCAGTAGCTCCCCTGACAACTTGGCTCATGGGACTCATGCCCCAGCTTTTCTCTAGGTACTTCCCGAAGTTAAAAATACCTCACCAGAAGAGCAGAAGTCATTGTTGTTTGACACATGGGGGTCCAGGAGTACTTTGATAACAAACTCAATCTTGTTGTCAGCAGTAGGAAGGTGATGTAGCCGATTTCTTCTCTCTCCAGTAAGGATCAGCCTTAACTGGGGGATTCAGTATGTAGCAGATGACAGGGACATCACAGGGACCAGTTGACAACAAGACTAGGGTTGTGGATTTTTTTTTTTCCCATGCTCTCCTAGCAAAACATGCTGTTGGGGTGTCCCAGATCTGCTGTTGATGAGACTTCTTACTGGCAGTGTGTGCTCGAGAAAGGGTAGGTGCTCCTTCTGATGAGAATGTGGTGACTATTAATACTCTCAGGATTTCCACTCTGGTGATGTTACCTCCTTTCCACTGGTGCTGCTCCTCTGCAAGGCAGAGTTCCAGGTTTGCAGAGACCTCTCCCAACACACCCGGTGTCACACTGACCTGGTCCTCTTTTGGTCCAGGCTTGGCCTTACTCCCCTGTATCGGCCTTGTAGTTTGTGTGGAGATACCAAATGTTGTGCCCTCTTCTGGCTCTGCCAGTTGGCCCCTTCCCCAGCAGGAGGGGAGCTGCAGATGCAAGGCTTCCCCATGCCTGCTTGTGTTCCCAGATGACTTCCATGCACCTGGGACTCAGGGTGGAAACCTGGGAGTGGCACAAGTCAAATGTTCGTAAGACTCCATCTGGTTAGTGCCAGTGCGTCTTGGCAGTCATTCCCTGCCCTGTCTGCATTTAAAAGGGGTTGCTTACAGTTTTTGTCTTCATTTTGCTATAGTTGTTATCTACACATGCAAGCTCTGTCTTTGTGGTTTTGGGCAGCAGAAGGGGGCTGAATCTCAGGCAGCCTGAGATACAATCCTGGACTTCATTTTTTATTTCAAACATGCATGGCTGCAAATAGCATTGTGCTGAGTTCCAGCAATGTCCTAATTCCATGGAGGGAGTGGGGGACAGAGAGGGGCACAGCAGAAGAAAGCAGTCTGTGTTCGCTGGCTGGTGTACCAGAAGGATGGGGTAGGGTTGAAGCACGGAGGCGTTTTATGGCATTACAATTCCCAGGGACGCTTTCCCAAGCATGTGCACTGTCCCAGTATATAGCAGCAATCCAGAGCTAATTGACATGTAAGTGCCACGGGGGAATAAAGTTATTTGAAGTTATCAAAGTTATTTTGTCTTTCACCAAGTGAAAAAAACCAAAGTTATCTAGGTGAAAAAAAGGAGAGGAGGAAAAAACCAGCAGACTACCAAACTGTAACTCGTTCAGACTAGCTTGTGAAAGTATCTTGAGGTCATCTATCCTGAAAGCCTTTGAAATTTGAGGACTATGGACTCTTGTCTCTTGGCACTCTGCCGATTCCTTCTCCTCCTCCTCCTAGCAGATTCTAACAGTTGCCCTTTTTTTCCACTTATAAATACCCTGAATCACAGAGCTTGCTCGTTTTCTTCATTCAGGTCTAAGGCCTTAAGGACTGTGTTGAAGTAATGAAGAGGACAGCATGTACTGGTTGTTGGAGCCAAGGGAGAGGGGGTGTGGGCAGAGGGAAGAGATGACCCTGCTTCCAGGCTTTGGTCCTAATCCTGCAAACTTTTTCTCCTGTGAAGAGTCCTACAGAGGTCAGCCAGACATTTTGCATGAGCAGCGACTTATTTGCTATTTGGCATCATGCTCAAATTATGCTTAAAGTAGTCATAAAAACATGGCCAGAGTTTGTGATAAGGCGTGGATGGGGTGCTTAAAGCCAGCTCAGCAGGGAGTCTGCTGAAGACATGCATGGGATTAATTAAATAGGAATTTTGTGTGTTTGGCAAGCATGGCTGGGTTTGGCTAAACTCTAGGACTCAGAGAAAGTGTCTCCCTGAAAAGAATATAAAAATGCCATGCCACCAGTGTCCAACATGCACTCCCTGGCATTGCCCTCAAGGAGGAAGTTTAGTCCAAGCACACATGATCTTGCCAGAAACTATCTGCCCAGGTGGCCCAGTTCCCTGCATGCCAGTATCTTGTGCACTCCCATGTTTGGCTGTCAGATCAGGAGGCAGCATTCCGAACCACCTCGTGATCGTGTTGCATTTGTGATTACATTGTTGGCTCTTGCAGTGGGAACCATTTGTTGGGGCCTGAAGGTGCAAAGCAGCTCCCCTGGTGCAGCCCTGAGCCAGGGCTATTGCTGACAAACATGACCGACAAACATGACCTTGAGTAAACAAGCAAAAATTTCACCCTGTTGTGCTCTAATACCCTATGACTACATATAGGGTCTCCTAATACAGAAGGCCTTGTCAGGTAGCTGGAGTTGATTTCCTGGAGAATCAGCTTCAGTCCTTACTTTTCTGCTGGACAGATATTTTCTAGAGTATGCATTTATTTCTTAGATACTTCACTAAAATGCAACTTACTAAAATGCAGCCTGTGACATGGAGTGCAACACTTCTGCGGTGTTGGAAAAAAGATGCTCCTCTGTACACAGAGCTTTAAGGTTTCTTGCCATCCTGACTTTAATTGCTTTTGACACACTCATTTAAGGGCAGTGGGGCGGGGAAGGGACACAACTATTCAGTGTGAGTTACAGAAGAGGAACCCAAGTGCTGTCTGCTCCAGCTCGTGCAGGCAGAGTGCCATGGGGGCAGCAGCTGACAAAGATGGCAGCTGCTGCAGATGCAGGAAGAGACAAGTACCCAGCTGCTCCCTCGTGCTGCCTTCCCCCTGTGTTGACAGCATAGCTGTTTGTCCTGCCGTCTCCTTGTGTGGCTATCACAACCCGTCTCCCTGAAGACCCAGAGTATATTGAAAGGCTGGGCTGCCTCCCAGCCTCTTCCTCCTTATTTATGTGTCACAGGAGGAAAAAACCTAGATGGAGCTATGTTGTTCAGGGTCATCCTGATGTAGTTATGATGATGGCAACAATTCACAGCTGAAGCATTTGATTTGTTAACCTTATAAAAAGATGCCATTAAATACTGTAGTTAGCTCCTCAGGGGAGGTAGCCTAGTTTCTTTTTCATTTTCCTTTTCTCATCCCTGTTTTAGCATTAGTGACTCAGCTGTCACTCTCCTGCAGAAGGGCTTCTGGTGTTATAGCTGTGATTGGATGGTACCAAAAACCCATTTCTTCTGAAAACAATTAATATGGTACATTTTCGCCTCAAAAAGAGCCTGTTACAAAACTACTAAAAGGTTTTCTTTATCTTCTGCAAGCTTTGAAACTTGCAAAGCCTGTGAACAAAATTGGAAATTTCTGTATGTCTCCTCCTGTTTATCCTTGTCAACAAGGCAACAACAAGGCAAAGGCTGGTGCATATCTACCCTACGCAATGAGGGCATTCCTGTTCAAGCACACAGAGTAGTTCACATGCATTTAGATGCATGCAAAAAAAGTCCTTGCAGGTGGGAATCTCACTTTGCAACAGGCACATGAGCAGATCCTCATGAACAGAATTAGTTTCCACTAGCTCTGAAAAAAGTCAAACTGGAGATGAGTGTGGATTCTTCCATCTCATTATTTTTCATTTCCCCTTTTCTAACCTTAACCAGGAAGTAGCCTGGTTCTTTTATTTTTTCCTAGATATCCCATCTCCTCTGAACTTCAATTATGAGGGTACGAGAAAAAAGAAGGAAATAAAAAGCACAAAGCTAGTTAGCCCATTTTATATTTTACATATCATCTCATATAGCAAAAGTATTAGCAGACTTGTCATAATGTATGTACATCTCAGGGTGCTTGGTGTAGTGGGTCCTTTCCCTTTCCGAAGGAGGGAAAATATCTCCATAAGTATTTGCCACTGCTCGCTCTTTTTGCCCTCATCTATTCAACTTCAACTTGAAGGTGCTTGTTTTGTGTGTACTTTGATTATGAAAATGATACCTGGCATACTTAGGAGGCCTTGCATTCTTGAGCTATGAATGCTGTGAACAGTGTCCTAAGAAAAAGATGATGTACAAAGACATCATCATTCTTGGAATTGTCCTTTAAGATTTGCCCTGTGTCTTGACCACGTAGGTGTTGAAAAAGGGCTTGCTTCAAGTAGTGTAGTTTCACTAATAAAACTCAACAGTTTTCCCCTAAAAACCAAATGTGGCCTGTGTCCACCTAGCCTGTGTGGGATCTGGGATAGTTTCTCTAAGAAGCAGAAAGTTATCTGAGACAGAATGTATCTGGAGAAGTTGTAGGGCCATCTCAGAGTCCATACAGCTACTGCAACCCCAAAACACATAGATTTTGATTCAGCAAGTCAAAACTTTGAATTTTCTGTAGTATAGTATGTCTGTGAAGTTGCCTCAAGGCCTGTCCTGAACGGCAGGGAAGACAAGGCTGGTTTGTGCTAGAAAATGAAACCAAAACAAGTCTCTTCATTTTATTTTCTGGAGCATCTTTTTTGAGTTAGTGCTTCTTTGTCTGCCTGTTGAGGCTGTAAACTTTCAGATGCAAGTGGCTTCTACTGGTGCAGTCCTTCACACACTTGGAGCTCAACTGGACTGTGTCCTACAGGATAGATAATTCTTGTCATAGTACCTGGTGACGACTCTTGCTGTTGACACTGTCAAGGTCCTAAAACCCATTGCCCTGTGGCTCCACAGCTGCTTCTGAAAAAGGCATGTATGGTGCAATACAAGGACCCCATCACGGCCTGAGTGTTGGCCTCAGGAGGGATTACTCATGTGTACAGGTTCAAATCCAGAACATGAAAAGGCTCCTCCACTCATCATTCTGCTATTCAGGCTCTGGTGTTGGGGTGGGGCTTGAACAAAGCATCAAGTGCTGAAGCATTTTGATACAGTCTGGCTTTAGGCTCAACATTCAGCACTTGTGATTATGATTGTATTGATGACCATGGTCTTATTTTCTCCATTTAGGTAGACAGCTTTAAAAGAACAAAAGATGACTTTCATACTTGTGCATATACCTGGATTGTGAGGTTTCTGGGATGGTGCTGCTTCCAGTTACACGTGAAACAGGAATGTCCTGCTTGCTGTAGTAAAGGGCTGATTCACTGGCTTTGTAATAGGTGTCATATTCCCTTTTGTCAGCTCCTCAGGTATATTTTGCCCCTGAAGTAAACAGAAAATAAATTTAAAAAATCCAGTAGAACCAGTAACATGCAAGTTGTCTGAGTGAGGTGAGGTTCAATGAAAGCTAAAACAATTCATAAGCGGGGTTAAGTGAGGCTGGGATGAATGCAGAGAGGTAGAGTTTGGTTTGAGTGTGGAGGAGCTCTCTGAAGCTACCATGCCCTGGGACACACTGGGAGTGACCGTCCCAAAACCTTCCTGACAGAGGATGAAATCTACCCCCACCTGCAGAGAGAGTCAGGCACTCTCAGACAAGAACAGGAAGATAGGCTGGTGGGCTTGTTTGGTGGAGGTGCCCATTTCTTCCCATGACTCCCAAGGGTGGCTGGTGTCACAGGCTCCAGGTCTGACCGGGAGCTGCCCAGATTTTAAGTCTGCAGAAGAACTTTTTCTGTAGGGGAGGGAAAAAAGAATCAAATGCTGTCAACTTGGAGATTACATCCAGGGCATCACAGCATGGAAGCTAAAGCCATGTGCCTTGGCAGTGAGTTTCTGGGCAGGCTTGGTTTTGGGACTGAGTGCCCTGATGCAGTGCATGAGTGGAAGTCAGATCAAAGAATGGGCTAGGGAAAGACTTCCGAAATAAACCCACCTTGCTACCGTTCTTGTAGGAATGGTGTGGAAGTGGATATTTTTGTCCTCCCATGTCATCTGGCATGGCATGAGCTTTGTTTGTCTATACAGAACGCAAGTCTGTGTGGTTCTTCAAATACACTCCTAAGTGCAGTGTTTAAAATACGTTCCCCAGTGCAGAGGGAAAATACAGGCATCTATGTAACCAAGAGGCCGGGGAGGACCCATGTGTTATTCTCAGGACGAAAGCAGAATGCACGTCAGAATACATCAAAAGGAAAACCGATCACTTTCTACTTTCAAAAGGCATTAATATTTTACAGCTGCCATTATGTTTTGAAGAGTGCTCAGGTATTTATTGGTAGCTATCCAGTCCGGAGTCGTGAAGGAGGAGATACCTGTTTTTCAAGTTGTTCTGTTCACTTTTCCCTCATCTCCTAACTCACACCCTGTCCACACCGGTGGTGAGTTACTGCAGTAACTCAGTGAATATCTGGAGTCACAGTTGCATGTTCCTGCACCAGCTGCCTTTTGTGAGGCTCCCAAGGGTTTTTTACCTGTAGAAGTCAGCAGGTCAGACCCACTGAGAGCCACGCTTAGGTGCATCCCCAGCTTCCCCCAGAGCTCCAGTCTGTGGAGCAGGACCATTCCCTTTGCCACCTCAGCTGCCAACTGAAGCACATTGTATTTTAAAATGCTGTTGTTGTTTTTTTTTAAATCAGATAGTATCTTCTGGTTCAATAATAAAGTAATTATGTGCTTAAAATAGCACAAGAGAGGGGTCCTGTTTCAGATTAGTTGACATAGCAGAAATGCTGGGGGCTGGTTTGGAGGTTGCTTGTAGTCTTTCTCAAGAGAAGGTCTTGGGTGCCTGTGCTGGCTTTTGAAGGGCTTACTCAGGCCTGATCAAACTCAGTCAGGTGACACCGTATCAGATCTATTCCTCTCATCTGTCACATTTGCTGTAACTGTCACCAGATTCACAATTTAGTGTGTGCAGCTCAACACTTCCAATTAATCCAGGCTGGATGTTTAACAGTCTATCATTTCAGAGCTAGCACTTTGCAGAGCCGTGTGTAGGGCAGACTTGAGCTTGGGTTCCAGGAGCCCTGGAATGCTCTCTCCACACACATGGATTTTACTCTTCCCCTGCCGCTGTGTGGTAGGAGTTATTGCTGGTTTAGTTGCATTTCATAGGCTTAGGAAGTGTTAAAAAAAATCAACACATGACCGCAAAAGATTTCAAAAAACAAGATTTATAATAGGTGATTCAGCAGTGAGAGGCTTTTGTGATCTTTCATGGGAAGCTACTATTTTTAGTGAATTATTATAAGCAGTAGCATCACTCACGTTTATTTATAAAGGCATGAAAGAACGCCCATACGTGTTTCTAAATAGTCAATGTATAGTAACAGCCATATGCTGAGAATGAGCAAAAATAGAATTGAGCACTCTGGCTTCCACAATGCTGCGTGAGAGTTGTGCTGGGATCTTTGCATCTAAAAAATGAAAAACTGAGCTTTTTTTTTTCCTAGATCTTCTTTCTAGCAATACAAACCCAAAGCCTTCATGGTGAAAGTCTACCTCGCAGTAAAATTGCATTGTTTTCATTGAGGTCTAATGGGGTGACCACTGAGGTTTGGGAGGACTCTTCCAGTAGCTTCAGCAGCTGGTGGATTGGGGCTGTGCTGACAGGAGTAGCTGTTTTTGTGGGAGTTACTGTTATGTACAATGTTCGGGTTGACTAGTTGTGTGTGCCTGCACTTCTCTTGGGGCTCTGTGGTGTGGAGGAGAAATGCAGTGATGCTGTGCTGAAGGAGCTCCACAAATAAAGCATGGTGTTATTTCCAAAGTTCCTACAGTGGAAACATTTCAAGTGCTGGGGCTTGGCATTGAGAAACCATAGGAAAAAGGAAAGATGTTATCGGCGGTGATACCACTCCTAAACAGAAATGACAGCTGTTTTGATCTGGCTCTGCAGAGACCCAGCCATGTGTGTCCATTGCAGCCTTTTTGTATGCAGCTCCTTGGGTTTAAGTTCGGTAAGGGGCAACACCTCCCATTTTCTTGCTGACTCTGTTCATGTCCCAGTCAAGCCTGCAATGAGTTGCCTTGGGATTTCAGCTTACAAGAGCAATGTCTCAAAGTAAATTCTTGCTCTTAATTAAGTTAAATCCTTTTATTTAAATCAGCTGTGTTTTTGAGCTTTGGGCAGCTGCAATATGAAGCAGGTGGAAGGGACTGAAAAAGGTGCCTCTTGACAAGGTGCCCTGGCGACCTCTCAGTGACGGTGCCTGCCTCCTGATTCCCAAATCCTATTCTAATGTGGAAAAGCATTGCCATAGCATGCAGAGGATAACATTTTATGTTTTAGGGGACTTCCTATAGCAAAGAGTGCTGAGGTACCTGCCTCCTGACACTGGGAGGGGTTGCTGGAGAGCCTGACCTTCTTGCTCCACAGTTGCATTAAAGTATCAGCGTTTTCCTTGCACTCTGCTTCCCATCTCCCAACACCCAGTGTAAACAACAGCTAGCATGCTCTACTCACAGGAAAACAAATGTTATTTATTAGAGTCCTCATGTGGTCAGAGCATGTCTGACTGCAAAATAACTGGAGATTTTTCTGCTAACTGGAAGCATGGTGCTCTGAGGCAATTTCCAGGCAGCATGTGTTTTCAGCTAAGTTTTATTTACGTCAGCATGGCAATTTGCAATATCACTGCAAAGAGCGAGGCAGTGGTTGTTTTAACTAGAATAATTTTTTTTTCTTACCTTTTTTTTTTTTTAAGGAAAAACTTTCATGACTCAATTCCTATAGGTCCATGCTTTGAGATGCTTTCCTTTTTAAAGAGGAGGGCATAAACCCCCTTGGTGGGCAGGTCACTCACTGCCTGCCCTCGTGGCCAGCGCAGCTGGGGAAGCGTGGTGTGCGTGTCAGGGAGGGTTTGTTTTCCTAGTGCTGATCACTTTCTTCTGTCGTAATTTGGCACGGCGCGGTGCCCTGTGTGCGGGACGGAGGCGGATCCATGTACTGCTCTCCTGTCCGAGCCAGCACGTTTCAGGGGATAAACCTCTGCTGGACCTACTGTTCTCCCAAGGAGCTTAAACCCCTCAATGCTCTACTCTTCTGTGGTGGGGGACAATGGGCAGAGGTGCAGGCAGAGCTAATCACAGCAGAGGCCTCTTCTAGTGTTCCCCTACCACCAAGGTCAGAAAATTCCTTTGAAGAGAGGATGAGGAGAGGAAACCACAGAGCTGCCTTTCAGATACTGAGATGACTTTCTTAAATTTGTGGGATTTTTTTTTTCCCTTTTCCTTCAGGAGAGCGTGCTTGGGTAGGTCTGAGCCTGTGTTCACCCCACATATCCGGGAGTGTGAGGATGGTGGCCTTTGCCAGCTGGGTGTGAAGGGGTGTACCCTGCAGGACTCTGGTGTGCTCTGGCTGCCTGCTTCTGCTGAATGTCTGGTAGAATTTTTGGGACGTGCCTTGGGAACATGCAGACGATACCAAACATCAGGCATCAAAACCACTTTCGGTGTCAAAAAAGATTTCTTTTTTCTGTGTGTAATTTTCTTAATGCTTTTTTTGTCCCTGCAGCTTTCCTAATTTAGGGAAAACATAACAATCAGGAATACATACTATTTGGTTTAATATGCAAAAAGAGGTATATCAGAACAACATGGCTGGAGACATATTGTGGGAGAGCTCTCTTTATGTCTAAGTTCTTGCTTTTTCTGTATCTGCAGAGCACCCTCACTACTTTACTAAATTATACACATGTTTCTGGTTTGCAAAAACTCATGGGAAAGAGGAAGAAATTCTGAGACCTCTTTGGATTTGGGATTTGAAAGTTCTTTGAGAAGAGTAGCACTGCAGCCTTATGGGAGCTAGGCAAAAAGAGATGGTATGGAACGAATAGATTGGTACTTCCTAAAGATCAACTTGCCTAGGCTTGCAAATCCCTCTCACCAGGAATTCCTTCATACATGCGCACAACTGGCAACTTTAATTATTTATAAGTTTGAAGCCACTGCATCTGTTTTCGTGTTTAGTTGCAACTGAATCTCCTTGGAGACTTTAAAGCAAACAAAATATAAAACACGTGAAATGTAAAATGTGATTGTCCTGCTCTGCTCTGCATTGGCGCAGCATCCCCTTTGGTCCTGCGTGCACTTTTGGGCGCCACAGTATAAAAAAGACATTAAGCTATTAGAGAGTGTCCGAAGGAGGGCCCCAAGGATGGTGAAGGGCCTTGAGGAGAAGCCATATGAAGAGCAGCTGAGGCCGGTCTGCTCAGCCTGGAGAAAAAGAGACTGAGGGGAGACCTCATTGCAGTCTGCAGCTTCCTCATGAGGGGAAGAGGAGGAGAGGGTACTGATCTTTTCTTCATGGTGACCAGTGGCAGGACCCAAGAGAATGGCGTGAACCTGTGCCAGGGGAGGGTTAGGCTTTATATCAGGAAAAGGTTCTTCACTCAGAGGGTGGTTGGGCTCCCCAGGGAAGTGGTCACAGCATCACTTGTCTGAGTTCAAGTGTTTGTACAGTGCTCTCAGGTGCATGGTATGACTCTTGGGGTGTCCTATACAGGGCTGGGCATTGGACTTGATGATTCTGATGTGTCCCTTCCAACTCAGCATATTCTGTGATTCTATGATTCTATGAAAACTGATAGTTGAAGCAAGTTTTGAGTTACTTCCTGAGAAGGCACAGACACTGGTCTGGACAGGTGGGCAAAATGTGTTGAGTTATTCACAGACTCCAGTTTCATCAACCAGTAAATGCAAAAAAAAAAAAAGTAGTTTTATTTTGGTTTTCTTAAAGAAATAAATTTTCGTGGATGCTGTCTCTAGGGGTGTTCATCCCAAACGAGATTTGTGTGACAACATTTTGAGCAAGATGGCATAAGCTGAAAACTGAAATTGAAGTGAGCAAGCCGAGCCATGGAGAAGCTGGACTCCCTCTGTTCAGCTGGAGGCTGATAAGCTGGAGTTATTTTCATGGCTTCTTTTCAGTATTAGGTCTGATGCCTTTCTCTACTTCATGGCTACCAGACAACTTCATATGAAGTTAAAACATTATGTATGTTAAATACAGGATAACATAAAGTGTAATTCTCCCAAGTGAACATTAGTGGCATTTATGGGTCTGCAGATAGTGTTTGTTTTTCTCCCACCATGTCCTAATATCCCACTTGTTTAACTAGTGCTTCTGATTTGTAGCCCTAACTTTACTGTTTAGGAGCCCATATCTGAAATAGCAAATTCACTACTCACTACAAAATACTGAAAGAAAAACAGACCAGTGTGTAACTTAGACTCATCAGCCACCAGCTGTACTTCATCTTGCTAATCTTTAGGCTTTAAAAAAAAAAAAAAAAAGGCAAGGACTTTTAAGAGTTAAGTTACACAACTCTCATTTTATTTTTAAAGCGAATGGATTCCTTGTTGCGTTGTCGAGGATGATAAATTGATACCACATGTTGCTTCCAGACAAAAAGGACTCTGTACTGCAGTCGAAGCACTTGCAGCTGGTGTCTGAGTTAGTGGACAGGCTCCACAAGGTAAACACGGCTTGGAAGAGGCTGAAATGGGCACAGGGAGGGGGAATTTTCTCCATTTTAAAGGCTCAAGCATTTGCTGCTGTTGTCTGACCGAGTCTGAGTGTTGAAATAACATGCAGTCCCAGCCTCCTTGGGAGACTCATTCAGTTGTGTGTATCAAATGAGGGATACGGCGCTTTGGAAATGTTTGAGTGTCCTCTCTGTCAACTTGCCTGTTTGCAGTCTTATCAGAATATTGAGAGAGACTCGTGTAATTAGGACATGGTAAACCCCCTGTTCTCGGAGGTTTTTCTTGCAATCAAAATGTAGCCGGATCCCTCGAGCAGTAATAACCAAATAAAACACGGTGCAGTGGATCAACATTTATTGAAGTGGAGAGCATGGCCCTGAGTTTGGGGAAAGTGCTGTAAGCCCTGGTGTTGCTGCCCTGGCTATTACGGGCACCTAGCTCACCCCTTCTCGTGGTGCCATCAGCCTAAGGCAAGGTAGGGCAGCAGCACTGCTTGCCTGTGACACTGCAGCACCCTCTGCTCACACCAGTTCTGCCCAGTCTCCTGTGTTCCTCAGCCCTGAGACTTCCTTGTCTCCAGGGACAGTCCTGCTTTCCGGCCGGGACCCCTTTCAAAAGGGACTTCAGCCCAGCTGGTCTGGCCTCAGGGCACTGCATGTCGCTCTAGATGTTATCTGCAGGAGCCTCAGTCTTCTGGCTTTCAGTAGGGCACACGACATTCTTCAAGTCCAGTATAAATAGTAACACTAATAAAGGGAGGAGCTCATCATATTTCTTTTTGCTCTGCTCTAGTACAGCCCATATGTTGTACCCATCGGTGGTATCTGAGCTGTCTGCAGCCTGGCTAGCATCTATCCCATCTACATATGGTCTCCAGGACAGATGATGGAAGTTCCTTTATAGATCTTTTAAGGTTTCTCATTGCATTTTGGCACGGAAAAATGTGTTAAGTTTCCATCATCATGGCCTAATTCATCTCCTACATAAGTCAAAGACAAATCCCCATTAATTTCATCAGCAGTGGGTTCAAATGATAAACTGCATTTTCTTTGCTTCCCCACCTCCCTTGTGGTTTGTTGCATGGTCATGTATTAGTAATGCACATGGCTGTGAGCAGCAATTGTCCCCATATACTTTCCTATATTTTAAGCAGATGTGAATATTTTTTGACAGCTCAGAAAACAGGTAGAAAATACAGTTATTTCCATCCAGATTGCCGCCTGGTAGCACAGTGCAACAGCCTTTACTGATGTGAGTTGTCAATCCGGGTGGCTTCTGTAGCAAAACTTGCATGAGAAAGGATAATCGGATCCAGCCCTAATTTGATTTGGCAGGGCATCCAACAGAAGGAGAAACCAAAAAACTCAGATTCTGTTGCTGAAGAGGTTAGTGGGGGAGGTTACATGAAAGAAGTGGGTTTTAAGGCAGTGTTTGAACAGAGGGTGGAGATGGGGTGCACAAAAATGAATTAGCCCATAATTATGCTTAAGAAAATCTTCCTGCAGAAGAAAAGCAAAGAAAAACAGAAGCAGGATTATAAGTGGCATAGTGCTTAATGTAAAGGAAAACAAACTGCTTGGATTTTTTTATAACCACCAATTTTCAATGCAGAAGGATTATTGCATTCTCTTATTATTTGTGTAAAACCGACACTGAGCAAAAAGATATAATAAGAAGAAAATTACGCATGTGCACATACATATCCACACATGCAGGAGTCCTCGTGCTGAAAGGTGCCTCAGTCTCACAGTTTTACCATTTAGGATTTTTCATGGTTTTAGGCCAAATAGTTTCGTACTATGGATACCACCAGCAGAAATAAGCCCTTTTATGAGAATACTATAGGCTGAAAATTGTTCCCTGCTGGCACTTTGGCTGAGTGTTTTTATATCTGAAGCTGTGCATGGCACGCTGCTTGTGCCACCTCGGGTGTTTCTCCTCTGTGTTTTCTAAGATTTACTTTTCGTTAGCAAGAGTCACGATGCCATGTACTCTTATACCCAGATTTTTTATGAGGGGAACAGCATGGTTTGTGTGGCTTTTGAAGCCTGGCTTAATCTTTGCATGGAGAAATCCCCATGCAGATGTTCTCACAAGTGACTGTCCATGGGAGTTACAGGGAATGAGGGTGAGAGCTACCTGCAGAGATGTAGTACAAGCTGGAATATCAACAAAGATTATTTTTTAAAAAAAGTCAGTTCTCCAGCCAGTTTTACAGGGAGAAACCTGAGGAAGTAAGGAGTGGTGCCTAGTTATTAGAAGTTAAACTGTTGCCAGACTCAAAATATGGTTAAAATGTCATCAGTTAAACAATAAAAAGCTTTTTCCCTCCTTAGACTGAAGAACTATTACAGTGCAACTCAGTCCACCTTATTTTGATGGCATGATAGTCCCTCAGAAATGGACATGTTTATAGCTGAGGCACTGACCCAAACTTCCCTTGAGCATGTCAGCAAAGTCTGATCAGCTGCTTTGTGTAAATTGTTTAAAACATAACAGTTGCTGTTTTGAAGTGTGGTGCATATGATTTCTCTTTTCATTAAGTGATAATCACAACCACGCCTGCTGTCTGCGTGCAAGAACTTCAGGCATGTTTTCCATTTCACAATCTGACAAAACCCACAATGCTCAACAGCGGGGAAAGAAAGGCATTTTATACTGAAAAGAATTGTTTTTGAAAAAGCTGGGCTGTTCTTCTTTATATGTATCTCCAGTTTATTTATGTCAAGCATCCATTTATCCTAAGGATGCAAATATTGAGGTGCTGGTGAATGATTTGTTGATTGATTCATTCTTTGCCCATTAAAATCTGGAGTTTCTTCAGTGTTTTGTAAATGAAGGACACTTGTTCTAAATGGTTTAACTGTGTTATGGTCTTACTATATGTTTTTAAAAGATGTTGATAGGACAAATGTGATTTTATCCTTTTCATAGATACACCTGGTAATTGCCAAAATATAAGAAGAACTCTGCAACTCTTTAAGCTTAGAGGGGTAGCACAAGGGGGGTTTTCAAAGGAATATGGGATAGCTCCAAAAATCTTTTGACTTCCGCATGGGAAAAAAAAGTTGGTTTATCAAACCTGGAAGCATTCACACTAACAAATACTATTTGCTTTTCCTTTCTTTGATCCATGTTTTAAGCACAAGATCAGCAGGATGAGTGGAGTGGGATTTTCATCTCAGTTAGTTTGGTTTAAATCTGGTGCCATTTCTCTGGGGGTACTGTGGGCTGGTTTTCTCAGGCTCTTTCTGATTCTGAGGTGATTATCGTTGAGTTGAGCCAGCATGGGTTTTGGGCAGTTCGATGTTGCTGGCTAGTGCAAGCAGGTAGGATGCAAGAGCAGACTGTGTGCAGGCTCCCCTGAGAGCACTGTATTTCATAGCATCCTGTACAGCACAGAGCATCCGGCCGTGTTCAGCAGCTTTATACAGCTCTGTATCCAGCAGCTTACAGGCACAGGGATATTGTTGCATACTGTGTCACATCATGTTTTGAAGACTGTGAGGATACTATAGCGAGGGGACAGCTGGCCAGCTACTGCTGTACGGGTGTAATTCTGGTGCCTCTAATCAAGAGAGAAAGTACAGCTTAGTCATGCACAGAGTGCCTGTGGGAGAAGAGCAACAGCACTTGCAGTTTTCTCAAGAATTATTATAACAAATATACAGCACACGTGCCCATGAAGAATTAAAAAGACGTTTGCAGAGGCTGCAATGAGTGTGACTACCCCTCCAGCCAGATTTTTGCTGCGCCTTTGCAGTTTTTATTTCAAGGAACTGATGGCAAGATTACTGATAGTAATAGTTTGTCCTGAGTCAAAAATAAGAGAGAAACATCTAGCTCCTTTCTAGCAGGAATGTAACACTCCTTTTCTTAGGATGAAGCTTTTAGGGGTCTAGAGATGGGCACAAGGAATGCACAGCTAGAGCAAGCTCGGGGCTTGGTTTACAGCAGCACTCTGGCATGCCACAGTCACACTCCAGCCCTCCCATATCCAGCCCCAGAGAAATCTAGTGAGATTTTCAGACACCGGAGATGTCCAGGAGGGTCCAATGATTTTATTCATGTTGCTGTTATCATGGGATGTTGGTTCAGTGATTGAGATTTGGGTTGTAAAAGAAGTGAGGTGCCGGTCTTGACGTTTTGTTTTGTTCCTTCCTGCAGAATTCGATCCGGCACAATTTGTCACTCCACAGCCGATTTGTCAGGGTGCAGAATGAAGGCACCGGGAAAAGCTCTTGGTGGATGATCAATCCAGATGGTGGAAAAGGCGGCAAGGCACCCCGGAGACGTGCTGTGTCAATGGACAACAGCAACAAGTACACCAAGAGCAGAGGGCGGGCGGCAAAGAAAAAGGCAGCCCTGCAGACCGCCCAGGAGACAAGCGAGGACAGCCCTTCCCAGCTCTCCAAGTGGCCAGGGAGTCCCACCTCCCGCAGCAGCGACGAGCTGGATGCATGGACGGATTTTCGTTCCCGCACAAATTCAAACGCCAGTACGATCAGTGGCCGCTTGTCACCAATTTTGGCAAGCACCGAGCTCGATGATGTTCAAGATGACGATGCTCCACTTTCTCCCATGCTGTACAGTAGTCCATCGAGCTTGTCCCCATCGGTAAACAAACCATGTACTGTGGAGTTGCCTAGGTTGACCGATATGGCTGGGACAATGAACTTGAATGATGGACTGACAGATAACCTCATGGATGATCTCTTGGACAATATAACACTCCCTCCCTCCCAGCAGTCACCCACAGGAGGGATAATGCAGAGAAGCTCCAGTTTTCCTTATGGTTCCAAAGGTTCAGGGCCGTCAAGTAGTTTCAACAACGCTGTGTTCGGGCCGTCGTCCCTGAATTCCCTCCGCCAGTCGCCCATGCAGACAATTCAGGAGAACAAGCAGGCCACCTTCTCTTCCATTTCTCATTACAACAACCAGACGCTGCAGGATCTCCTCACCTCTGATGCACTTAGTCACAGTGATGTCATGATGACACAGTCTGACCCACTCATGTCACAAGCCAGCACAGCTGTGTCCGCCCAGAATTCCCGCAGGAATATAATGCTCCGCAATGACCCCATGATGTCATTTGCCGCGCAGTCCGGCCAGGGCGGTCTGGTCAATCAGAACCTGTCCCATCACCAGCACCAGTCCCACAACTCCTCTCTTAGTGGCAGCCGTGCCTTGTCCAATTCCATCAGTAACATAGGCTTGAGTGACTCCAGCAGCTTGGGATCTACCAAACATCAGCAGTCACCTGTCAATCAGTCTATGCAAACACTTTCTGACCCGCTGTCAGGCTCCTCTTTGTACTCGTCTAGCGTGAACCTCCCGGTCATGGGACACGAGAAGTTCCCAAGTGACTTGGACCTGGATATTTTCAATGGGAGCCTGGAGTGTGACATGGAGTCCATTATCCGCAGTGAACTCATGGATGCCGATGGGCTGGATTTTAACTTTGATTCCCTCATCTCAGCTCAGAACGTTGTCAGTCTGAATGTGGGGAACTTCACTGGTGCTAAACAGGCTTCATCACAGAGTTGGGTACCAGGCTGAAGGATCTTTGAGAACAGGGAAAATGGGCAAACAGGTCAGTGCCCCATAGATGTGGTAAAATAATTGGTTCCTTAGTTTTATTGGAGTTTGCACCAAACCCCTAATAATTAGTGCACACTAATAATAGTAATTTGGCTTGTGATGGCTTGTTGTGTGTTGGTATGCAACAGGCACAACCAAGAAATGTGGAGGTGTGGAGGGAAACGAGGCTAAGCTATAAAAGCTGTTCGACTGCAACACTGTCAGCACGCATCTGGTGTTCAGCGTCCTTCTTAATTTAGGCATGAGAAATGTTAATGATAAATCAGGCAAACCAAGGTGGAATATTTGTGGGTTTTAGGAGTCGCAGAGCTCTAACTCGTCTTCTTTGAAGTCGCAACAGATGGATTCTTTCTTGCAGTCGATGCCACATGTATCCAAGCTGTGTTACGCAGGGATAGGGGGAGGGGCTCTGCAGTCAGTGGAGCAGTGTTGCTGTGGGGGAGGAGGAAGAGTGTCTCTTGCGAGATCAGAGCACTCACTGGGGATCAGGTGTGTGGGACAGATCTGGACAGAATCAGAGTTGCGCTGCTGCTGTGGTGCAGCAACACTAGCAAAGTTGTTTGGGTTTGCTTTTTCTTAAAACTGTATTTCTTGGCCAAAAAAAAAATATGGAGGAATGATATATTGGTGGGATCCTGGTCTCCGGAATGTCCTGGCCTACTTAATGTTTTAAGTATGCAATAATTGTCCTCCTCCCCCTACCCTTGAATGGGCTAGACATATTTTTCTTTTGGACTGCTCCAGTAGAATATCTGTAGGTTTCGGTTCTGGCATAGGTGGTTTTTAAATGTTAGCTTCTTCAGATTAATTTATTTTCAAGATTGATATATTTTTTCCATTGCTTAATTTCCACAGCTGGGGACTTGTAATCATTGTTTCTGTCAACCTTTCGTGATTCTGCCAGCTCCTGCCCATACATCTGCCTGCTCACACATACATATTCCCTGACTCATAGGGCAGGTGCCACACAAAGTGCCCTTTCTCCTTTGTTTATTTATTAGTATAAGGGAGTAAATTTCAAAATATAGTAGGATAAAAGGTTAGCTATAAATTATTGAAAGTGTTCTATTAACTTCAGAATAGTACGTAGAGCATCTCAGTGGTGAGGTTAAATGAGGCATTCATTCAGTTTACAGCTTACTTCCAGCTTTCTTATTTTCCAGGTGAAGGATGGAAGGAAGGAGTCAGTGTCCTTTGACTTTACAGTGCATAATTTGCCCCTTTCATCTTTAATTGCATTTTCATTCACTGTTTCACAGTTAGATGTTCAAGGGGAAGCTTTGTGGTAGGTGAGCAGCAGTGGTGAACCTCCTGAATGTTTTCCTGTTTCCTGTGTGTATGGAGCACCTCAGGAGACATGCTGTTATCTGCTTATCTGTGAGGTTGAACAAGGCTGCCCAGCCGTCCTCCTTCCAGTCAGTCTGCAAAGCTGCTGTGCTCCGACGGAGCGGTTGGTGTGCACAGTCCTTTCTCTGTCAGTGGAAGGATTTCCTCTGGTTCTTGCACATCTTCTCACTCTTAGCAAGAGCATTGCAATGCACAGGGAGGAGACGGGCTGTGGAGATGGGCTGTAGAGGACTCTGAATCCCACTGACTCTGAGCAAGGCAGCAACTTGGCAGTGCCAGGGCCACAGATGAATTTTGAGGTTTCTTCAGTTCCAGTACTGGGGAATTTAGGAAAAGAAAGGGGGTAAAAAAGAGAATTGATTCAAGGATGAGGAAGCAAAAATTTACAGAAGGTCATGCTTGCTGACCAGTTTTCTCTTCCTTCAGGTGCATGAGCTGCTTAGATTTAAAAACCTGCTTTGCATGATGAAAAAAAAAGGCTGTAGGAACTTTATTGCTGTGCAACATCCAGCAGTACAATCTGCCAAATGGGGCCTGAAAAATAGATGTCATTGACAGTTTTGCTTGACAGAGGCAAATAGGGCAGCCTCCTGCTTCCATAGTTTTTAGTAGGTAGCAGCCGCTGCAGGGGGACTTGCATGGGCAGAGTGGAGGAGACACAGAACCCCACCTCCTCACTGATGTTCCCTGCTGCCTCTTCACCCCGGCTTCTGGCATCCACGGAAAGCATAGCTGCCGTGATCTTTTTCAGGCTGCTCCCTCCGCATAAAGGAACTGACACATCTGTGTGAGCAAAGTCTCATTGCAGAGGACAGATTTATTAATGAGACAGCTCTCCTCAGTGGATTACTGTCCAGTCATCTGTGGAAGCCTCTCTCCCTCTCCCTGACAAGTGGACCGGCTGCTGCAGGGTGCCTCCGGTATCAGGTGCAAGCGCAGATGATTTCTGCTGAGCTGGTTCATCATGCACCCTTCCTCATCTGTTAAGCGGCGCTGTTTGAGAGTTTGCCTCCCTGTGAGCATCTCATGTTTTGATAGGGGCTTCTCGCACGACATCAGATGCAATCGTTCTGAATTGCTTTTCTCGGTTACTTCTCCACTGTAGCAGTAGGGATCCCTGAATTAAAATCTTCTCTCAGCAATGTTCATGACCCCAGTAATGAATCTTTACAAGCCCAAAGACTGGGGAACCCTTTCGGCAGAACAGCCTGGCAATTGCTATGCTAAATCCGTTTCACAAGGGTGGCCAGGTGTGTTTTGCAGGCAGGCAGGCAGGCAGAAGCAGTTACAATGGATTACTGGCATACCCAGGAACAGGGAGTGCTGTGTTTTCTATTAAAAATAAGAGAAACATTGGAGTCAGTTTTCAGGAAGAAAAGAAAGAAAGCAAATACATGGGTATTTAATTTATACATACTTAGGTATAGAGGGAGGTTTACTTTGGAAGCAAATCAACTACAATTTCTTCATAGGGAAAGTAAAAAATGCCTGCATGGGATGCCACTGTCGCAGGTTTAGTGGCTGGGCACATTTGCTGCACACAAGCCTGTGCATAGCCCCTGCAAAGAGCCCTGCCCAATCCCACCCCACCAGCCTGTGCCCACGAGGCTGCCCATGCCCAGCCTTTCAGAGGGCCCTCATTGAGGCATATAAATGAATTTGGGTTTGCTTTGGGATTTTTTCTCTTACAAGAAGGAATGGAGAAAATCAATTTTTTTTTCTTGCTTTTTTCTCTCAGCCATAGTTTTTTCCTCTTATGCTGCCTGGGGCCTCTGTTCCTCTATCTCTACCTGCATTCCAAAAGCACTAGATAATGCCCTCCACCCACTCACAATCATCACCTTGGGATTTCAGTGGGTTTATCAATAAATAAAGACATCACTATCCCCTCACCTGTCTCTAGAATACCTTTTATTTTGAAATTAATGGGTCCTTCTCTTAGTCTGGAATTCCCACAACTCTGCACTTTGCTCTGGAAGTCCGTCTCACCTGGCAAGTGCAAAGGGACTTGGCTTTTGCCGAAGTGTCATCCCAAAACAGAGCGTCAGAGAAGACTGTTGAGGACATTTGCTGCTGCTTGGAAGGTCAGGAGCTGGCGAACAGTTGCTGCATGGGCAAACATTTTCTCCAGCATCAAAACCCATCCAGAAAGTTGTTTTTACCTGGATTGTTTCAGTGATCCAGTTTACAATGGCATCATGCAGGCAGCAATGCTGGCAGGGTTGGGCATGGGGTGGAGAAAGGCTTAGCAGGAGCAGGACAGGAACTTCTTGAGCTGGTGTCATAGTCTGAAAAACTTATCTAAGCTGCATCTTCTGAAAGAGATTTCAACGTGTAATTTATCACGGTGCCTCTGGGCTCTGTAACAGAGCTGTGCTGGACTCACATTGACTTGTTTGGAAATTACATGTAAAATACTTGACAGATCAGTTAAAGTCACTCATTTTCCACTAGTATCATCTAGGTCCCACATCTTCTTACTGCACAGTACACAAGCTGCAAATAGCAATGCCATGTAATGTTCACACTTAATGATTAACATCTCTGATGAAAAAAAATCTTAGGAAACCTACCAAAATGTCTGTTAGTCTTTCATTAGTCCACATCAGCTTGGACTATTTGCCAATTTGTTAATTGGTATTCAACCTGTTTCTGTGTAAAATTCATACCAAAGACAAATAGGTCTGAGGGTGACTTCATGTTTACAACATCTTAAAAGTGAAAATAGGTAGTCAAAGATGTCCATTCGGATGGAGTTTTGAATCAGAGAGTTCTGTACAGTTTGCCACAAAGAAGATTATTTTTGTTTTCTGCCAGAAATCTTTTGCCCATGAAAGCTGAGTTGGTAGGCAGGTTGGTTACCTGAGGACATTGACTGCCTCAGGACCATAGCTGCACTTCCTTCTCTCTTACTTTCATAAATGAGGTCTTAGGGATAGGGCTGCCAGGTTTCTTACACAGAGCTAAAGTGGGGCTGTCTGCCTTTAAAAAAATTAAAGGAAATTCAAGAGCAGCACATTCTTCTGCTCCATTTCTAGTAGGCTAGTGGTTAAGGTGGTGGCACTTGTAACATTTAAATGTTGTTTCTGCCAGCCCAAGTTTTGGAAGGTGGTTTTGTGACTAGCTGAACACCACACATGCCAAGTTTAGTCTTTGAACAAAAATATCTATGTAGAAAATGTATTTTGTGGGGAACAGGGATCCCTTCAACTCCAACGAGAGCCTGCCCTGAGCAGACTCCTCAGTGGCTGGGGAACACATCAGTGGCACAGGAGCAAACTCTGTGCTCGTGGCTGCTGGGGAGGAGGAGAGGGGAAAGCTGGGAAACCCCATTGGGACTGCCCCCTGTGAGGTACCACTGAAGCTCATCAAAACTTCTTGCATACAGGGGCCAGTCCTGGGCTTGCAAGGATGCTGTGGCTTTTGCCCTGCGAAGACAGCAGGAGCTGACACACAAACACAATGAATTGCTCCCTCCTTCTGGTAGTAGGGCTTTTTTGTTCTGGTATGTTTTTAATCTGGGTTTATCATTTGGGATTTTATTAACCCAGAGAAAAAAATCTGTAAAAAACAGGATTCCCTCCACAGGCTTGTGTTGTGAGTGTAAAGCAGCTGAAGCCAGGACAGTGGTCTTACCCTGTGGTTTGGGTGTTCTTCTGTTGGTGTTTTATGTAGCTGTATTTTTTAGTACCTCATGCTATGTCATGTGATTCAGCAGCAATAATTAGGCAGAAACTTGCTGTCCCTGCAGATGCTAAGATTACAGGATGACATACTCTCACCAGATGACAGCACAAACTGATATTTTTAGAACAGCCCGCATCAACTGGTCTCCCCAGTGCTTTCCTCCTTGGATCAGCAGTGCACAGGTTTTGTTACAGAATGAGTCTTTGCAAATCATCTTTCTCATGTGAATGAGCCATAATGATTGTTTAGAGCTGCAGATCAGTGTTGGTCCCTCAATATGTGGTTTGCCTGATTGCTGGGCTGGTTACAGGTGGCTTTTCTTTGTTCATTCTTTCCTTTGAGCCAGACTTTTAAATAGCCCCCATGAAAGCATATTTGCTTGAAGAAGTGCGTAATAAGAGCTCCTTTTTAGAAACATAGCGTCATGCAGCTGAGGAAAGGTCAGGATCTTTCTTTCGTAGCAATTGGGCACTCAGCCCAGGTGATGAACTGTCAGCTGGAGAGGTTTAAGTCTTGTGTTGATGACAGCCAAAAAGCACAGGTACAGCGTGGGCAGTGGGAGTGCATGTTTGAGTAGTACCGTGTGCCAATAGCCAGCCTTTCTGTCCTGGCCTGGGGAAGGGGGATGAAAGGAAGGAGCCACCCTGGGCTCCTGGTGCTGATCGTGAAGGATCTCCAGCAGGATGTTCCCATCAGCACTGGCCCAGATCAAGTCCCTAGTGGTGTGTGGGGATGCTGACCCTGTTAAATCAGGTACCTATGGCTGGGTGGTGGGAATGCCCTGCTCTGGTCCAGTCTGCTGGAGCTGTTTAATCAGCTTTTCCACTCCGATTACTGCACAGGGTGGCAGTTATTGGAGTCTGGCAGGGGGGACATCTGCTGAGCCGTAATCGGACAGGGATGCAGCTCAGCTAGCAGAAGCTGCTGTGCAGCCGCGGCTGACTGCCATTACTCCAGGAAAAAGGCCGCTTTTCCTGGCTGATGCTGTGGAGAATGGTTTGTGTTTATGCACTTCTGCAGCTGAGCTGAATGTCTTGCCCATTGTTTTTCCCTCACACTGCCTGCATCCTACATCTCCTGGCTTTTGTAGGTAATTCATTTTGTACACACGTAGATAAAATCTGGTTTTGAGGTAGGACCTTTCCTCTCTTGCCTTTTCTGCCACTTGTAAGTCATGATAGAAGATGTCCTGCCTTTTATCAACACGGTATTGGCCTCTCATTTTCAACTTACTGCAGAGGAAAATGAGAAGATTCCATAGCAGGGAGGATGTTTTTAAAATAGGCTTGGTACCTGGCAAAGAAAAAGAAGCTCTCTATGAGCACATTCAGAATAACAGGTACATAGCATGTTTCCGTAGCACTATAAACCCATAATTCAGGATGTTTCTAGCCATGCAGGTACCTTTCACTCCAAAATGTGACCCTTTTTCTTCAGATTCAAAAATGCGAGCAAATCCTTCTCTGGTCTTGCACAGGTGCAGTAGTTACACATCCTTTTGTGATCCACAGTAGACATCTCCTTCCCCGTGCTCCTGAGTGCCTAAAGAAAACACAGTTAGTCCAGCTGATGGGCTTTACATCTAACAAAAGATGTATTTTGCAAGTAGTTTTGGCCTTCTTCTTCTAGTCCAGCAGCATCCTGACTAAAAAGGGCTGTGTTGAACACCCGGGCTGATGTCTCTCAGTCAGTGGCAGGATCTCTACCCCACTCCTCGGGCTCCTGAACAAAATGCAGGGGATAAAATTGATCAAAAGGTTGTCAAGTAAGAAATCTGATGACCTTATGGAGAGAAGTTGTCCTGTATCTAAGCTCTCCTGTGTTGGCCAGGGCAGAGGATTAAACCCAGCCAGATGTGATGGTTCTCGACAGCAATTGCGTATCAACAGTGCTTGGGCTCAGAGTTTGCTTTTCAACTGTAAAATGGCTAGAAGGGACCTCACCCACTTATGTGGGTAAAATGAACTGCCCAGAGGACTAGTGGATTCTCCCGTGCTGGAAATACTCCATACTTGACAGGATCCTGAATAACCTAACCTAAGGTTAGGTCCTGCCTTGAACAGAAAGTTGGACCAGATGATGCTGATCCCTTCCAGCCTGGACTTTTCTATGATTCTGTAGACCAGTAGGAAATCAGAATAGCCTGCCTATAAATAGTTGTGGCAGCTCACTACAGTTCTGGCCTTCTTCCCCAGGGAGCTGATACAGGATGAGAGAAAGATCTGCTGTCTTAAGTTACATTTACTTCCAAAATACTTGGTTGTCTCATATAGTTTGCAGTGTTTCTTGGAAGAAGAGCAGCAGCAGAAGGAAAAGAGACACTTTTGTGCTTTACTTGCTTATGCAGCTACAAGCACCACAACATTTTACCTTCCGTAAGTCCTGGTCCTGTACTGGCATTCTTCTTCTTTCCATCCTCTATTACTTTCTGCCCCCAATTCTGAGCTGGTAAAGATCTATTTTTACAAGTAGAATTTAAAGAGAAAAAGTGAAGTTGCAGCATGCTTGAAAGTTCAGGAAATAAAGCCACGTTAAGTTGCCAACTCTTTTTTTTGTCATTGGGCTTTGCCCCCTGACCTCAGTGCTGTCCCTCAGCACAGGGCCATCCTAGTGCAGCATGTGCTAAGCCTGTAGGGTGTCACTGTGGCATACCTCCTGTGGCACTGGGATTTCCAATTTTTACTGTGCTTGAAATAAAAATCTCATGCTGTAATTTTGTCACTACAGAAAGACTGGCCACAGTAGTTATCTTCCTTACTTGTTTTTAAACAAATTCTGTGTATTTTTCAGTCTTTAGCTGTGAAACCTCAGGCAGAATATTAACTTGTAACCACACGTAATCAAGTCTTGCTTTTCGAGCCTACCCCCACTTTGGAGTAGAAGCTCTGTTGCTGGAGGCGATGACAAATCGAAGGGCAGAGGCACCAGAACGAATGCACATCTGTCACTAAAGGACACAAGTTTCCTTGAAAATGTTTGCATCCCAAGTGTCTAGACAGTAAAAGTAGTTACTGGGATTTCCTGTCCCTGGAGAGCTGTTGCAAAGTGGTACCCAGGGAGAACACTTGTTTTACAGACCTCTAAATGGTGATTTTTTCCAAGATGAGATCCACTCAACAAGCCTTCCAGCCAAATCAGGAGACCCATGTTAGGCTGCCATACGGAGGAGCTGTGTGTTGGTAGTGCAGATTCTCATACCGTAATTGTGTAAAGGAGCACACAGCTTTTCTTCCAACAGAAAACTTCATGTGCTGATTGCCATGTTGGCTCACTGATAAACCAGGGCACGTTATCTATGCCCTGCTCTGGGGAGCATCACTGTGTCACCCTTCTGTTCTGAAGAAATTTCCAGTGCTGCATAATTGGCACCATGGGGAATCAAAGGGAGAAAGCAATAGGTGGCAAATGTTTCTTCAGAGCTGCTCTGATGGTGTGCATGCTGGCATGGGGCTTGGGAGATGGCCATCAGGTTAAGTGGTGGAATAATGTGAGACAGGTGAAGAAATGTTGTTGCTGGAGGGAAATTAGAACCAATCGGCTTGGCCATGGAGTAAAATGAGAGTAGCATTTGTAACTGGTCACTAGCAAGGTAGAGGATGGGAGGGCAGAGAATCAGGCAGAAGGAAGGGGCATCTCATCTCCTGCGGGACTGTTTGCAAAGCTTTTAGCAGGGCCTATTGCAATAGGACAAGGGGTAGTGGTTTTAAACCAGAGGAGAGTAGATGTAGATAAAATATAAGGGAGAAGTTATTTGCAATGAGGATGGTAAAACACCGCAACAGGTTGCCCAGTGAGGTGGTGGATGACCCATCCTTGGAAGTGTTCAAGGCCAGGTAGGATGGGGCTCTGAGCAACGTGATCTAGTTGAAGATGTTTTTGCTCCCTTCAGGGGGATTGGACTAGACAATCTTTAAGGTCCCTTCCAGCCCAAATCATTCTATGGTTCTGTGATAAATGGAGATGTAACTGGAGCACTTGTTTCCCTGACTTGATATGGGGCAGCAGGCCACTAACTCAAGGTAAACAGAGGCTTTTTGTGGTGAGACAAAAAGCAAGACTGTGGGTCTATTACAGATTTTAACAGGGTAATTTGAAGGCAGGCAGGTCAAGACTTTGATCTACCCTTTTGCAATTTTTAATCCATTTGCCAAGTCCATGTAAGCACAGCGGTGAAAATGAAGCATGGTTTGGTTCTGCTGTATGATGCACACCTCAGCTGTGCATCTCTCTCCAAAATGTTGGCACTGTCTGAAGTACAAGTCCCTCCAGAAAAAATATTAGGCAGTGCCACTTCTACAAAAGATGCTCATCTTCATCCATCCTCCAGTTTTTTTCTTGTCACTTGGTTTCATAGTATAATACTTCACATAGATTTTTAATTTAGATGTTTAGCTATACTCTGGTACCTTATTGGGAGTTTCGGTACTCTTTTAATCAATAGCTTTGTTCAAAGTCAGCAAGACTTCTCACACATGCCACAGTTAAGCCCACGCTCAGCATAACTGGCAGCTGACTTGCTGGGCTATGGCATTTGGGACCTGAGCCGTGCCTTCAGAGGGCGTTGCACTTTGGGAAGTCACCCATTTCCAGCCCCCTCTGGTGCTCAGGCATTAAGAAGTAGAGAAATGGGCTTGCACTTTTTTGAGCTGCATTTGAGCCACTAGCCAGGTTTTACTGGGGGCTTCCAGGCCTGTCTGAGTATCTTCTGCTGACCTTGTTATGGACATCGGGGCACACCAAATGGAGTCATTGCCAGGCAGTCACATTAAAGAACGTCCAGCGTTAATTTGCCCTTTGAAAAGAAAGAAATCAATATGTTGATCCAGTCAGAAATCCCTTTATTCACAAAACAGTCTACCCCAAACCCCTCTACATAATTAAGGCTAAAGCCAAATTTTGTTCGGGTGAAATGCACAATCTGTCTGCTCCCTAAGCTGTGCTGAATGAAGTTCTCCCCTAATGGCGCAGGGAGCAGCTGTCACGCTGTTGCTCTAATAACCATGAGACAAAATGATTAAATTTCCATCAATCATTTAGCATTATCAGAATAGGTCATTTTAATAAATTGTTATCATAGGATCAGTGCCTGGCACCTTAGACAGGAGACAGTCTGAGTGATTCTCCTTGCAGGAGATGCCTGTCTTGATTAAACCAGCCTTTCCACTAAATCCACCATTTTTTGTGAGGGTGCCTGCTAGCAGGGTCTTTTGAAAGTAAAGACATTCCTGTAATCAACTCAATGGCTTTTTGGTTTCAGCCAATGTCCCCTTGTTCTTGCACTGTATAAAATCATCAGTCTTTCATCTTGGGGAAAATCCTCAAAAGGCAGTAAGTGGTGTGAGGGGACTAAGGCCTGTTTTCAGAAACCATTTCAGAGCTAGAAGCTACATGCCCAGCAACATGGATGTTCACCAAGTGGACTTTCTGAAGATGTGAGAGGATTTCATGGGAATGTTTAAATGTACATACTTTCCAAAACCCTATGTGGTGCCTACCTATACCTTTGAGCCACTGAGTACCTTTAAAACCCTGTCCCCTTGGCCCCTTTGGTTGAAATGTTCATCTGTTTTCAGTGTTTTACCTACTTACCATGTCCCTTCATAGTCATCTCCATGCTGTATCCAAGGTGTCTTCCCCATGCTTCTCTCTCTGCAGAGGAATGTCTTGGCTACAGAGTTAAGATGGACCCTAACCCAGTTTTTAAAGCCAGGTGGGCCCTGTTGCTGGTGTGTTGTGTGAGCAGGAAAATGGAAAACTCCAAAGTCCACACTGAAATCCGTGGCCCCTTACTGTTTGCCTTGAGCAGCCTCTTTGTCTGTCCTTCGAGGGTGGTGGTGAATGTCAAACACTTACAGAAGATTTATTCAGCTTTTTGGTGATGCTGAGAAAGGGTGATCTTGAAAAATGAAGAAAAGCTGGAAGATCCTTCATTGCTTCTACCTGGAAATGCGCTTAACAAATAGACAATGCACTGGGTTTGTGTAAAACAGACTTGACCATCATTTTTCATTGGAAATAGGGTTTTTTCTGTCCTGTTTGAGAGCAGCTAAGCCAGCAAAGAAGCACGTGAACCTTGTCAAGGGAAAAGTATTATCAGTCAGGATCAGCTTACTCCATGCTAAATGTTTGAAGCTCCTGGGTGCAAACATATCTGAATTTCTCCTCAGTGTAAGCTGTTGTTTTGTTTGGAGGTTTGCTTGGTTGTCTTTTCTGTTGTTATTTTTTTTCTATATGCAGTAATCTCACTGTCTTTTCTTCTTTTTCTTCTTCCTCTCCAGGCCCTCAAACTGACACGAGATGTAGAGAGAGAACCCTTTGCCAAATCTGCTGTCAGCAAGTGGACAGTGATACTGTTTACAGCTTACGACCTTTGTGAACCCTGCATTATTTTCCTAATGAAGCAGACTGTTAATAGGCCCCTTACTGGAGTGAAGAACCCACCTTCCCCACCCCCCCTTTTTCTTTTATTTTTTTTTCTCTTTTTGTTGGAAATTGAACTCATTCTGAAGTATGCAAAATCTTCCTTTTCTGGGATGGCCAAGCATCTGCTGTGGAGACAATGTTCAGCACCATCCTGTTGAGAACACACTGTGTAGCCTTTACAGTAGTTACTTGTCAATGAGTATGTGGTGTTTCAATATATTAATGGTTTATGGGATGTTTTAAGTTGGCTTTTCTTTTTGGAGGTTTTCCCCATCTGCCCACCCTCGCCCATATACAACCTCCAGTTTGATTTCTGTAGATTTTTAACCATTTTTGCTTTCTCTCCCTGGGGAATCTGAGGCACTGTGCACATGCAAGGAAATGACCGTAACCCAACACTGCTCAGGTGTCAGGGTTTTCTGAATATACAGTGTTTGTTAGTCCTATCAGCCGTCTGAATTCCAGAGAGAGGATGTGCGTGGCCTGTTTGTTTGTTTGTTGGGTTGATTGGTTTGTTTCTTTCTTACTCTTTCCCTAAATTTAATGGCACACCCCTGTTTTCCATAAGGGTCAACCCAGTGTTGGTTGCAGAGCAAGGGAAGCCGGCAAGTTTGCCTCTTGGCTCATGAGGACGGACTGACAGCAGGTGCCATTGCCCTCACATGCACCGAGGCAGGAGCCCCTTTCCTGCCCACTGGAGCAGGCTCCCCTCCTGCCTTAGGTTAGCAAAGCTGCCGCAGTGAGCTGGTAAGGAGTTATGGGCTGAGCTGCCACACAAGGTGAACGTAGTCACCTGTAGAGATGTGTTTGAAAACGCAGGAATTAAGGGAAACCTAGCGGCTGGGCTTTGGCAGATGACTTGCAGTGACAATGCCAGGAGCTGAGGCACAGGTCACTGCAGCGTGTGTTACAGCTTCAGTGATCCTGTTTATTTTTGTTGTTGTTTTGAATCTATCCTTGATGATTTTTTCCTTCTCATTATGTATAATCCATTGTGGCAGAAGAAGCAGGAGTGGGAATGGCAAGGTGACAGTATCCTACAAATGGCTTTTCATATGAGCATAGATTATAGCAGGATAAATGACACTGAAAGACAAGGCAGTTTCATATATTTTGCTTCTAAGATTTTCTTTTGTAAAATGAATAATAATTAATAATAATAATGAATAAAAGGTATGGTGCTGTATAGATCCTCTCTATAATCTGGAAAGTTTGATTACTTTTTATTAGTATCTTGGGGGGGAGGGACACAAAAAAAGAGGGGAAAACACCAGTGGTACATAGGAACTCGGTATGAAGAGGTTCTGAATAGGACAGTGTATACATAATTCTCCAAAGCGATATATGAAGTTTTTTTTCCTTTGCATAAAAGCATTATGCATATAAATATATAAATATATTTTATTATGTACAGAAATGGATCATTATGCATGGATGTTAGGAAAACAAAACTAGCATTTTAACCAAAAGTCTCAGTGCATGAGTTCCCACCGACCCGTGTCCCATGCAATGTGGAGTGACTCCCTCTCGCCACTGCCACCACACATGCACAGTCACACACCAACACACATACACATTCATGGGCCCTTCCTCACTCCTTACTTTCCAGGTCCCTGAGGTCATTTTGGTGAAACAGCGGCTCCTAGTGTGATGGAAATTTTGGTTTTGTACCGTAGCCCCCATGCTGTTCCCTCATAAAGATGCGCCTCTTGGTTTCTCCCCCCAGTTATGACTGTGTAGGCTCTGTGCAGTTGTGGTTAGCATAGCCCTGTAGCATATCAACTCCTCCAAGCAGCCACGGGTTTATCATTTGCCTTTTGTGAAAACTTCTCTTTTCTTTTTACGCTGAGGGGTTTTATTTGTTGGCATGTGGCCTAGTTCATTGCATTCATTGGAGCTGGGTGGTGCACATTCCCCATGTCTATCAGCAGCCAGCTTCCCAGGATGCTTGTGGCACAGCTGGGCACCTGGCTTATCCGAGTCCAATTGCAGGCACCTTTTACTGAAATTGGTCAAGAGCTCGTCACTGGCCTCCTCTGACCATGTGCCATTAGCTCTTAGCTTCCTGGTACAACCCAAAATGTGAGTATATGCTGAAGGACTTGCCTCTGGTGTTTCTTTCTCTGAGGCTTCTCTGCAGCTGCCGCCATGTGGCTGGACTTGTGCCCCAGCTCCACGTTTTGGCTGTCAGCAAAGCTCACTTGGTGGCTCCCCGTGGTGGGGTACAGCTTTTGATCCCTACACGGATGAGCCTCCAGTGAGACCTGTGGTGATGCCCAAAGACCCACCATCACTGACAGATCCAGTAAGGCCTGACTCAGTGGTATGGCCAAAGTGACCAAACCCCATCATTATTTTTTTTTTCTTGGTACAGATTCAGTGCTTGTCAAAGGCAAGGGAAGGCCTGTTGAAAGCTTAAACCAAATGCGAGGGCAAATTCTGCTCTGTTCCAGCAACTGAACCTGCTTGGGTTCAGAGGAACTGCTTTCCACTGGCAGAAATGAGAGACAAAACTATGGCCTGCTCTGTTCAGAAAATGGAGAAAAAAAACTTGGTTTAGAGACAGCCCATCAATGGCAGAGAAGTTTTTTTTTTTAAGAAATAATAAAAACATTAGTGGCTGACAGGCTTAACCTGCCTCCCAGCAATGTCAAAGGGAGAATTTCCATTGGCATGGCTGATACAGCTTGGGCCCCGGCTTTGGGGAACATCCCAGCACTCATCGAAGAGGGATGGACTTGGCCAGCCTCTTCAGTTTGGTTTGGTTTCTGTTGCTCAGTTTTGGGGCCAAAATTTTCAAGCAGAAGTGCCTGGTGTCAGGCACCAAACGTCGGGGACTCCAGCATGGTCGCAGGGGGTGAGCTGTTCTGCCCTCGTGGCTTCTTGAAGGAAGGGGAAGTGACAGGTCCCCCCAGGCCCAGGGGAGGATCATCACACTCTACACCTGCTGAGGTGCCCAGCAAAGGCCCTTCACTCCAGAGGTGCTAAATAAATCTCCCTGAATTCAAAGGGCCAGTTATTTAGGTGTCAAAATTAAGACTTGACTAGCTAGTTTGGGGAACCTACTTTTTGAAAATTTGGTCTTTGAGTGTTTAAACATGTTTATGCATAGAAGTTCTCCTTGTGAAATCATGTAAAATGGATGAAGGTCAAGGTCACAATTTCGTGGTTATCATTTGAACACTTGGTCTAAACAAAAGGTCCAAAAAGGTGTTATTTATGCAGTTTCTAGTCACAGGTTGGGGCTTGATTTAATGATTTTGTAAAAAAAAATTCTCTTAAGAGTAATCAGATAGTTAAACACCGCTTAACTCCAGAAATTTTTGTGCCACTGCTTAAAAAAGTTACCTTTTAGGTCATGTACTTCTCTAAAATTATATCATTGCTTGGCAATTGGTGTCCTGTAAGTGTTTCAAGTACACAATATACCTTTGGAATTGCCAACAGATGCGAAGGGGGACCAGATACATTTTGTAACTGTGGGTTGGAAAAAATGGATTGTACATTTGGCTTCACATGTTTAACTTTTTTTTAAAAAAGTTGCATGATTGGAAAAAATATGTATACAGTATCTGTAAAACTGTTTTATCTGTTTCTGTTTCAAGCCATGTAAATTGGAAAAATATTAAATCCACAGCCTTATCGCGCATGGCCGTCTTTACATACCGAAGAGCTGAACAGTTTATACTTTTCATTTGGGCTATCTTGTACTTTCATTTGAAAGCAGACAGTCTCACGTTGCAGTCTTACTGAGGATTTTATATTTAAAAAAAAAAAAAAAACCAAGAAAAAAGATGCTGCCCTGGAGGAATATATTACCTTACTACTCAGAGGTTGGAAGGAAGTTTGTTTTGGAGCAAAACCTGCCCCTTTCCAAATGAAGTAGAGATGCAGTGCTTACTCCACTTGGTGTTAGTAGATATTGCCTTGTGTATTCCATTTTAAATTGTAATCTAGTTTGTAAAAGAGATGGTGACGCATGTAAATAAAGCATAATGGATCTCTACATTGCACATTTGCCTTGGCTCTGTTTTTATTGTAACAGACATGTAAATGCAGGACCTAGAGAAGGGGTGACTTTCAAGCAGCAGGTGAAAATGGCTGGTGGGGGGCTTGGGACTGGGGAGGGGTCCTGAGCCTGCATCCACTAATATCTGTCAATGTGTATTGACATCGGCCTCGGCCCTTCAGTCATTCAGCCAAGCCAGCATAGTTTTGGTGGTCAAATAACCCCAGGGGGATCATTTACTGCTGGTAAAAAAATCACAAAGTTCATTTGATTTTGGGGACAGAGTGGGGTTGTCCCCAGGGGTAGCAGCTGCACTCTGCAGCTGCAGACCAGCTCGCCTGACCTGGGAGAGGACCAGTCCAACTGCAGACCTGTTGGGAGAAGGGTTACAACCCCCACCGTGGGCTTGGCTGGGTTTCAGACTGTCTTTGAAAAATGCCTGGAGTACTTGAAACCACCCATTTGGGATTTGGGATAATAAAACCAGCAGCCTGACTCAGCAGAAAGTTATACTGAGGGCTCAGGCACTGCAGAGCGTGCACAGAAACAAGAGACATGTCTACAAAAAGCTCTTCTCCCACCCTGATGGGAAGCCACAGGGTCTTTTGTATAGGGTCTTTTGGAGTCATTTTTCAGGAAGAAATTGTATTTTCAAGGAAGGGGAGCCTTTCCTCACAGGAGGGAGGGGGTTCTCATGACTCCAGAGGGACAAACCGCGATGTCCGTGCAGAGCCCACAGGAACATTACACTGAAGTACTGCATCAATCGAGCAGTTTGGGGATATCCCTTGTTTAACATAGCAAGAGCTGTTCGGGTTTTGTCCTAACTAAAGATAGCCTGAAACATGACAAGATCCAGACAGAGAATAGCCTTTGACCAGGGGAAACTGTGCATTAAACTTCGCAGAGTGAGAGTGCACTTGTCCTGAAGCAACTACAGCTTCCCCTCAGAAACAGAGCTGTTTTGCTGGTTTTTTCCAGAAAGCTTCTCCAACAAGGCTCTGCCAGAGAAGGACCTGTGCCCTCTGCCTTGGCATTGCCCCACCGATATTTGGGACAAACTATGTGGTTGTTTGGCCCAGTGAGGTGCCAGGTCAAAGGGACTCAGCTTTAACCTGAATTTAGGCAGGGGCGGAAGCAGCAATGAAGATGAGCTGATAAATCCTGATCGAGTTTTGTGCTGAATCTACTCGGGTCTGTTGTGCAATGCCTTAGCTGTGACCTTCAGTTCACCCAGTCTTGGAATAGATCATTCTTATCTTTCACAGTACTTTCAAAATAAGTCCAAACATTTTAAAACTTCTCCAAGTTGTCCCAGAAGTCAAAAGACTTTTCAAGTTGCTGATTCTGGTGAGGCAACAGAGAGCTATTTTAGGAGCTCCTCACCACATATGCTGAGTCGTGAGTTCAGCCAGACTAGGGAAAACAGTATTTTACAGCTCTTGTTTGGTTACTGCTGCCAAGGAAGTTAGGGGTGCTTTCAAGAAGGCTGAGATAAGTAAATCTGGGAGGCTACCTCTTTTACTGATGGAGTCATCATGACTGGAATCTCCCTGTTCAAAAGGATGTCTTCTTGGATGAAGTGGAGCCCAAGCCAGATGGAGTAGATAGTGCTCTTGCTGGTACACAGATGCATCCCACTGCCTGCGGCTTCTGCAGTGTCTCATGGCATCTCTGTTTGCCCAACCCAGGCCACTGAGATTTTTTTTCCCAATGGCTCCACCTGTGGAATTTTTTAAAATGAAAATATATTTTTCACATAAGTACAAAGCATAGAAAATTCCACAAGAGCAACAAAAGAAACAGGTAAACTTTTTCTTTCTTTTAAAATTTTTTTCTTTTTTTTTTTTTAACTGTGGTTTAAATCTTTGAGGAACTTTGGAATTGTCTGACAAAATTCAGAACCTCCTGTTTGGAATTTTTATTTTTGCACTTGGGTTCTCTTTGCATACTCATGACATGAGCAGTTTTGCATATGTCAAAACATTTACTTACTAGAACAAAGCGTCTCCTGCTTTTTTTTATGGTTTGATGACATACCAAGGACCTGATTTAATCTAGAAAATGAGATAAAATGTCCCAATTCAGTAGGAACAACTGGCCTAAATGAGGGTAACTGTTGTAACATTCTTTTAATGTTACATTATGCCATGCAGGTTTAAAGACGCCTATATCCTGAGTGACATGTGGCGAAATGGGGAGAACTGTAAAAACATGTGACAGCTTGTAAACATATTTCCAACTTCCAAGACCAATATAATGCTCATCAGCAGTCTTTCCCACCAATTTTCACTCTTTTTGAGGCAATACCTTAAAACGTTGTTTTTGCTGACATTTAAAGCACAGAGCAATTCCCAAGTGTTGCCTTTCCCCCGGGATTAGCCTTCCAGCAGCGCTCACTGCAATGGGCACTGAGGCTGCTGCTGGCACCTGTGGACCCTGGCACCGCAGGAATGTCAGACTTTGGCTCTCCTTCATGCTCTTAGGACCACTGTAAACTCTGAAACATCCCATGGCTGGTGCAGCGAGGTCCAGTGCCGGAGGATAGGGGACGACATCAGGGGGAGCAAAGCACAGCGGATGCCAGCACCTTGCTCTGGTATCTGGTAAGCACTCTGAAGATTCACCTGCTGCATGGACAGTGCTTCCTTCTGCTGTTCCTAACCACCTTGGAAAAGGATGGCATTGGTTAGGGAGTGCTAGTTAAGAAATACAGGTGTACTCTACCCCTGACCTCCAAAGCAAAAGATGGAGGAAAGCCCTGCACTGGCAGAGCCACCTTGGAGGTGCTCCCTGGAGAGCAGCAGAGGAAGCTGCTCCTGATACCTTCCCCTCCAGGAGGGAGAGGTCCAGCCCTTCCAAGCCTCTGCTGTGAATGGCTGGCCTGGTATTTGTCTTGCATTTGTTATTTCAGTAGAAAATTCATACTTCACCAGCACTTTATCTTAAATCTCTATTAGGCTGCTCTTACGTAAGGCTAACCAGGCTTGTACACCATTAACTAATTCATGGACAAATGTCCTGGAGAAAAGTCACCACTTAGAAAGCAATAAAGCAATTCATAAAAGACATACAATTAAAAAAAAAAAGTCATTTTAGTCATTAAATGAAAACAATTGTCATTCACACTTCTCTGGAGAGTCATATTTCCAATATCAAATTGTGTTATCAGCCTCAGTGTGCATCTGTTAGTCAAAATTTATGGCGATGATGTCTCATTTCTACAGAAGTTTTTGCTGTGCACTGTCTCTCAGCCTAGCAGACTCGCATGGAAAAGCCACATTTAAAGTTAAAATTCTACTGTGCCTGAGCAGTTATAAAATTAGAGTGGCTTTCAGAGCTGGGAGATACCTAAGTCTCTTCTTGGGGAAGGCAGCTACTTCTGGGTGTCTTCTCTGAAGCTTCTCCCTCTGGAGAAGGTCAGGCATGGATGTACAGGGGGTCTTCACTTTGCAATGGAGTTGTGTTTGCTCGGCAGTCTGGGTGAGGTGGTTGTCACCAAAGGGTCAGCGCTAACCGAGTTACACAGACAGGAGAGGTCGCGTGGGAAGTTTCCCTGGAGTAACACACATGCAAAGCCTCTCTTCCCTTTTCCTCACCTGTAACAAGCACTTCAGGGTGAGCCCATTTCACTCGGTTTTTCACCAGAGGATGTCAGGGGGACAGGTTTCCTGCAGAAAGTGCCCTGAATTGCTAGGTCCTGGGGGACGTGGCTGAGACTCTGCAGCTACATTTCCAGTCTCTTAAATCTCCTGCCTGAACATCTTTGCTTTTCCACAATGTCTTCACCTTCCCTTGCCAAAGCTTTGCTCCCTCATTAAGAAAGGGCCTCCGGGTTGACAACATGATGTTGCTGTTAGCAGGAGACTCTCGAGGTTTGGTTTTCTCACACAAATGGATGTGTAAGGAGCCAGGGGGTGGCCAGCTCCCACCTTACGGATCTCATGGACCATGCATCCAAGGGGGCTTCTCCATGTGTGCAGAGAAAGTGTCAAGAGATGCGAGCACACAGGAATAAAAAATAAAGCGACAAGTGCAAGAGGCTTAATAAAATGCTACACTTCAAATGATGCAATGCCATGGGGGCATCTGAACCACTTTTTCATTCCCTTCAGTCATTCTTCAATCCACATCTAAAGCCACCAGTGATTTCCATTGCTGTCAGTAATGATCTTCCTATCTTTTAATCCTCATGAAGCTTTCTTTGGAAAGAAATATTTCTTTTATTATTCTTCTCTTTTTTTCATTCTGTGACTTTTTTACATTATCTGTTTTTCTAAGGCCAGTTATTAAAATGTTTGTGGAGCCAGTTATGTAAGTTGTGGACATGATTATTTTTTATGATGGTTTTATTTAGGCAAGAAGCCCAGGTAACACAGTTACCTGGTAAGAGCTCATTGCCAGCACAAATCACACCGTTCCAGCTACACTAGGAAGAAACACTCCTTGTTTTGCTGCTTCACGCTACACCTGAGTCTGAAGACAGTTTGCTCCTGTAGCTGCATCATCCACCTTTGCCTAACATAGGCTAAATCCTGAGCAGTGCTTCACTTGGAATAGTAAGTTTGCAGCCAGTGTGGTCTGGTGGCTGTATTCAAAGGTCTGCTAAGGTCAGGAGATGTGGAGCTGAGAGTACAAATGGTTTGTGGACCTCTTATCAGATATGGTAGCTGAAAGGGACACGAGTCCACCACTTCAGAGCAAACTCCTATAGACAAAAAAATGGGAAAGAAATTAATGCCTTGTTCTTTTAAAAAGTGTCTGTCTTTGTTCATGCTCTGCCAAGTTTTTCTGTGAGAAATTAATATTGTGAAGTAGCTTTGTACAGTTTAGATGCAGCCTAGAACAACCAGCTACAGAGTTGTCAGTGGTGTCTGCCCTCTGGCAGTGGTGGCACTTGAGACCTGCAATACTTCCCCATGCCATGACTGGCAAAATAAAATTGAAAAACTTTGATTTTCTATATTTCAGTAAATCAAGAATCTGCAGACTTTTCCAGCTGAAGGTTATCAGAATTTGAACATTTTATGCTGATCACCTCATCCATAAGCTAACAAAAGGCTTATCTGTTTCTTTTCCACTATAATTGACAGTCCTCTGTAGGCGTATGTTCAGCTTTTCAAGACTAACTTAAAGGTCACATTTACCATACGGGCAGATTGGATGAGCTCATGGTTGAGGAAAGACCATCTAAAGGTGACTTGTCTAACATCTACACACACACACACATGCACGCTCAGAGTTCACACACATTTCTTTTTTGGTCTAGCCTTGTCTCAGACATGACCCATGTGCCGAGAGTATCAGGATAAATCTGTACTAGAAATGTTAGATGTGGTTTGAATCTGGAACCTGAAATACAAGATAATAATAAGAGTCTGACAAAGGAAATGTTTGAAGAAATAGATGGAGCAGAATGACGTTGTTCTGACTCCTCTTATTTGAAACCTGAATTATGACAAACTGCTGAAGTAGTTTGTTTGTGTTTAAGCAGTTTACTCCCAAATTTTATGTATGCAGACATGGGGCTGTGCCTCACCAGAGGAAGTGCTCAGACCCCTACACCTCACTGCACATGGCCATGTTCAGCAGAGGTGCTGCAGCAGCCGCTAACAGCATCCGAAACAAACCCTGGAGACCTTGTCCCCCACACATGGGACAGTCACCTGCAAAGGATGGCCTGTAACCACCTGGGCATGTGCTAAGCCTTGCTCAGAGCACAGCTGCCAGTGATAGGACTGCACCTGCTCAGCTTCTTCACACAAAACTCATCTATGGAACTCAAGGTATGACAAAACTGCAGGCACAGGTGAAAGTGTGAAATGAGTAGGGGAGGTGGATAACTTTCTCCAGTTAAAATCTGTATCTTCAGCAGCATCCTCTCCACCCTCTTTTGTAGGCCATTATGGGATGCAGATTCTCACGATGGGAAACAATGACCAAAAAACCTTTTCCCTGGGGATTTCTCCATTGTGTCCCACAAACTTTCTGGCCACTTGTCAGTTTTCACCTCCTCCACCTTCCACCTGGCAGAAAAAACACAGGTGCCTGACCACAAAAGAGGAATTTGGAGCTAGCAACTGTTTTTTCACCAAGACACTTCAATAACTATTGGCTCAGTTGTGTGCATTTCCAAAAGTAGGACTTCCGTGCCATCTCCCTTACCATCTGTCCCTTCTATCCTCCTTCTGTGAGCCTAATCTTGTGCCACACTTGTCCCTCTGGTCCTCCTGCCACCTGCCCCACCCAGCCTTGGCCGGATGCCCATCGCCATGGGGCCCTGGAACCCAAAAGTTGGCAGCAGCCTCTGAGTGCTGGTGCGTCAGCCAGCCCAGCAGCTGGAGGACACGTGCCCAGCACCCAGCAGGGCCCTCGTGCGGAATTAGGAGTGCCACCACGTGCCAACACGAGGAACTGGGCGGGAAAATCAGCCAGGTGAGACTCAGTAGACAAAGGTGCTGTGCTGAGGAAAGAGACCAGCTGCCAAATGCCGAGTGGGGCACAAGTAGCAGCCCTGGAAAAACGGCGTTGTGGGCAATAATGAGGCAGAAACTGTCTGAGCTCCTGCTGTGGAGCTGTGGCACTGGGGCCTCCTTGGATGTTTGAGCCAGGCTGAAGAAGAAGAAGAATGAGAAGAGGCAGTGAGAATGGGGACCTGTGGGAGAAGGCTGATATTATTTGTTAGAACAAGTTGAGAGGGGACACAAAATACCTTTGCATTACTTCATGTTGAAAATTACTTAAAAACCCCCACCCTTCATACACACTAAGGAGAGGACTTAGCCATGTTTCATCTGCAGGAAATGTAGGTTATGTTCTCTTAGCTATGAGGATAATTAACACATTTCCTAGAGGTGTGGACTTTTCTTCATTAAGCGTGTTTTTTGGGAGCAGAATGTTTGCCTGGATTTTCCTTGGCCCTGCCTCAGAGCGGGAGGATGATCTCCTGAGGTCACTTCTACCCTCATGCTCCTATGACTTGTCTAAAGGATTTAAAGCAGCTTTAAAACAAGACTAAAAAAAAAAAAGAAACACAGAGGCTTCTGTCTATTTCTACCTGAGGCACAGGTCTCTACGTACAGCAGCAAACTGTTATCTTTCCTGCTGGTTTGGCCATAACAGGTATTGAGTAATGTTGTCCCACTGTGCTGATGCGTGAACCAGGGCGTGCCCCCGACTCCAGAGAGGTACTGATGTAGTGTAACCACAGAATCACAGAACATGCTGAGTTGGAAGGGACCCCTCAGGATTATCGAGTCTGAGTACTTCTGGACCAGAAGTATAAATACAGGTGAAAATACAGATATTCCTGCAGTGGGTCAGGTTTGTTTCAGGGGTGGCCTGCTTTTCCTGCTGAGGGCACGTGTTGGCCCTCCTGGCAGGGACAATAGGCCAGACCAGGAAAAGGTGCAAGCAGCAAAGCCCCACTGACTGTGAGCAGCAGGACTGGAGTGGGCAGGGACATAGGAGACATGTCAGAGAGAGGCAGCTTTGGGTGAGCACCTGCTTATCAAAAAACCTGGGCCCTGTTGAAAGATGCAGCCTGAAGCCTTTTGGGGTGTCCCCATCACTGCTGCCAGGCCACCAAGGCTGGTGCCTGGGAGGATGTCTTTCTGGGTCAGGAGGAGCCAGACAGCTCGTGATGGCAATTGTTGGCAAACTCTGGTGCCTGAGTAAGGTAATCCTGCCAGAGGACAGCAGGATGCTCATGGCAGCATCAGCCCCCTCTCCTGCCGGCAAACAAGAGTGATGGCTGCCTCCTTGCCCTGCAGTAGGGCCGGCAGTAACCTCACCCAACAAGGTCCCAGCATAGTCAGCCAGTAAATTGTACCAGACTTAGGCTCCCAGACAGAAAAAACAACCCCCTGCCTGTTCTATGTTTACATTAGAAGTTTATTTTACAGTTCATTTCACAATCCGTTTCTCCTCTCCCTTTGCAGTGAGGTGATTTATGGTGCTGCAGATCCTATCTGCCTGCCCTGCCCAGGGCACAGACCGGGAGAAGAACCTGCCAGGAGTCTGTCCTTGTCCTTGTTGCTCTTTCATCTACAACTGCCCTTACTTATGAGTAAAACTAGAGCAGTTCCTTCCAAATAAAGATAAATTAGTCTCTTGCTCCCTTGTGCTGGTGTTGATGTTTTGAGGGGTGGGCGGCTCAGGGTCTCGGAAGAGAATGAGCAAACAAACAAGGTGCAAAGGTCTATCCGGAACTTCCCCTGGCGGACCCCTCCCCTGGTCCCCCTGGTGAGATGTTGAGGACTCCTGGCACGCTGTGGGACTGCAGACCTTGTGCCTCTGGATGAGGAGGTGCCGTTCCTGACTGTGAAGCTGTTGGCGTGATCCATGGCTGCAGGAGATGGCTGGTCCCTGCCTGTCCTGTGCTGTAAGGGACTTTCAGGGGCTGTTGGGATTAACTGGGATTAGTTGCTCAATGATACACTTAAATGTGGATTTTTATGCTTCCCTGGTTTAGCAACATTCAGGGAGGTGGTTTAGCTTCACTGGTTTAATCAAGGCCTTTCCTCCAGAGCTGAATATGCAAAAATGATGTGCTGTATTTTACTGAAAAAATAAGAGATCTGATCTGAAGATTTGGTGAGAAATCCCTGAGTAATTCTTGACCTTCCTTGATGTCTGTGTGCTGTGAAGGCAAAGGATTTAGTGCTTCCTTGTGCAGAGCCAGGTGTTCCCTATGAATAACTGGACCCAACCTAAAAGCAGGAGGAAGTGTATTTAAAAAAACAGACGTGGTAATGACGCTATCGAGCTTCTTGTGTGTTGTGTAATCCATGCGTGCGTGGCTCCTGAAGAGCCTGCTCCGCAGTCCTGCCTACATCACCCCATGAAAACAATGACAAAACCCTAATAAGCTGACTGACAAGAGGGGTTTGTTCCTTTTCCCCAGGAAAATGGTATTCACCTCATGTAAATGTGAAGTTTTGTGCACTGAATGCTCATGTGACAGACACAGTGCCTCGTATACATAGAACCCAAAAGTTCTGAAAGAAGTTTTCTCTTACAGTTTTCTTTATCACCCCTAATTGCCCTGAAGACGATGAAGTGTGCAGATGGTAAGAAACAGAAGAGTTTCACATAGAGGGCACTGAGAGCCTATGATTACCCAGATTAACAGCTAAATCAGTGTCTCCCCACAAACTTGTTTAGCAATTTACACCTTTTGAATTGCAGTTGTACCAAGTGGGGGGGTTTAATGTTAAGAGCATTAACAATTAAGAAATTATTTTCATATTCAACCTAATGCAAAGTAGAAATCTGGAAAAAGGGAATCAGTTTGGCAATACATGTGTTTGAGCTCTAGGTGACTGGTCCAAATTTTGTCCATTCCCGCACTGGTAACAGTTCTTAAAGGTAATATAAAAATACCTGCTTCTTCCTCCTTTCTTACAAAAAACACATATACTTTTATTTAACTGTGGAATGGTTCTTTCTTACATGTAGTAATTCTCCAGACATTGGAGAATGATGTTGGAAACAGAGAAACAAAATGGTCAGGGAAGTACAAACTTCTCTGCTTTTGTGCACACGACTAAATACTTGAAGGGAAGATCAATCCACCATTCATTTCACCATTTTATATGTCAATAACACCACCAAACAGTGCACTAAAGAATAAGAAACTAACACTCTGGCTATAGAAATTGACCTTAGATTAGCTAGAATTCTATCTGATAAGCCCCAGTAAAGCTTAAACCATTTGCACCACTACTGTGAAGCTGAGATAGGTGTTGGGGTTTCTTTTCCTCTAATTGAAACTGCACATTTTAGGAAAGGCAGCAAACCTGCCACTGCTCAGCAGCCTCGTGTGGGGACATTCCTGAAAGCTTGTAAGGAAGTCAAAGGTAGAACTGAAAAGCTGAGGGATGGCAGCATTAGCAAGGGCAAGGACAGTTTCTGCAGGGTGATCAGGAGGTGCATTTCGTAAGAAAGGAACCTTCTCCCTGGATAGTTTTTCATAGCTAGCAACGATGCCTTGCAGTTTCTGTCTTGCAACACAAGTTGTCTGCAGAGATTGTGTCTCCCTACCTGACCTGCATGCCCTGAAAGAGGGCCATGAAGCCTTAGGGAGAAAACATGGCCCTAGGGTGTCCTTTGGACCCCAAATAACCTCTTGAGCCTGGTGTAAACTCTGCCCAAGAGGCATTTGCAGAAAACAGGCTTCCTCTTTGCAAGCCTGCCTTCTCGTGGAGCAGAAGCGGAGAGGTGGTCCCCTTCACCTCCTGCCAACCTCTCTGGCCAGACCAAACTCAAAATCCCAAGAGAAAAGATTCAGCTGGTGTGTTGCAACATCCTTCCTCTGGTTTTGCTAATCCTGTTTCTCAGTCTGTTGGCTAAGGTCCAGTATAATATCTCAAGGACACCCCAGTTCCATGGGGGAAAAAGGAGAGATGCAAACAATTTTGAGAACACTTGTTTACATGAGTTTGTAACTTCTCAGGTATCTTAAATTAAATACAATCAGCCATGAAATGAAAATAACCCATGGAAGAAGTTAGTAAAGGGCTTGTCAATATATCCAGTGAGGACTGAAACATGGTAAACACACTGCTACTAAAAGGAACAGAGATATAGCTGCCAAAGTCTGGGTTTCTCTGGTTTGTAAGTCAAATTAAGTGCCCACTGACAATCTCCAGTTCCCAGTTCCTGAACAGTTTGACTCCTGAAGCCCCGCTTCTTGCAGTAGGCTGTGCAGGTTTTCGTCTCCACAGTTCTTTTCTACAAAAATCCTGTCAGTTCATGAGGAATGGTTTTCTAGAACTTTATTCCATCGCATTTCTCAAGAATGCAGTGTAGGATTAAGGCAAATCTATGATACATTTTCAGAGCAGTTTGCAGTATATGTAATAGCAGTGCAATATACATAATACTTACACAGGTAAACTTTCCCCTAAAAGTATGTGCTGGACACAGGGCATAAGCACAGGGCTCTCCCAGCCTTGCCACGGGAGGTACCCAGTGAGACATGGACAGGGCTTCAGCAGCTGCATCTGGGGAAGGAAAGCTTCATGCGAGACCGGCAGCTCAGGGGTCTGCCATGGAGCAAGCTGTGAGAGCTGTGGACGGTGGGCATGCAGGCCAGATGTAAAGGAGCAAACTGCTGGCATAAAAAGAGCTCCTGCTCTTTATTCGGCATCCAGCAACGGCCTATGATACTGGGAAGGGACGGATCAGAGATCTGTGGAGCGCTACTTTTTCATGCTGATTGCAGGGGACTGCATTAATAGGGCTGCTGAATGTTGATAAGGCCTGCTATAGTGAGAGAAGCCAACTGATATGATAAGACATGTATTTTTGAGTCATGTTTCAAGCCATTTAATAGCATTGGGTGGGGGTGGGGTGAACAGGAGCAGAAGTTGGGTTAAAAGATGTCCTTTATGTTTGAAAAACCTACTTGAACTTGCTTTCCTGGAGTTTAAATTAAAAATTGGGTTAAATTAGCTCTGATAAAGCACTAACTGCATGAATTATTGTTCACAGGCAGCAAAAGTGCAAATTTCTATCCCAATTCTGCCCAGGCATCCTTTTGGGTTTGAGGTGGGTTTTTTATCACCCCCCACAGGACAGTACTTGAGGCCTTTCCTGAATAATAGCATCAGTTGTAAGAAACTGCATGTGAGGATTCTGCATTACCACTAGCCCAGGGACAAGGATGCCAAACTTGCTTTCATTGTGGATGATGTGATTAATCTTTTATTGAGTCTGTGAAAGGCTATTGAACCGACTTGGACATGTTTTCTGTGTTTCAAAGACTCGAGGTGGTTTTTTTATCCAGTCCCTCCCCTTTCCCTCTGAGCGCAGAAAGCCTGCAATTACGGGCAGTTTTCAAGGACGGCAGCTTTTGCTAACAGTCGGGACTTGTTGGGGCACAGAGTGGAGGAGCTGGATTGCACTTGGACCAGAATTAAAGCTATTTCATATGGTGCCACTCAACCCCCCAGGGCTGGGACCTCACCTCGTTTCTGGATGTCCATGCTTGGAAGCCAGGATTTGGCCTTAGAGCAGGCATGTCCCATGATTCTAGCTGTAATAAGTTGCTTCTCTGCTGTGGGGGACAGACATCCAGTGAATTCATATGCACTTCCATGTCCTCTGCCAGCACCCCTAACTCCTCTGGTCATGCCTTCCTGTACAAACCAGGAAAGGGTAACATTTGCATGAAAACTCCCAGGAACTGGATGATCACAGAGATCCTCAGTCCTGCCATGCTTGACTAAAACCAGGCAGTGGTTTCAAGAGCTGCTGTACAGGGAGCATCTGACCTTGTACGACTTGCTTGTGTAGAACACCAAACTTGAACAAATCTTGAACAGACCTGAGTGTCTTCGGAGAAGGTGAGATTTCTTCATTTGTCTCCTGTTGCCTGGAGCCCTTAGGAGTGGGGTCTGGGTCTTTCCAACACCTTTTCCAAGCCCCCTCTCAAAGCCTTACCGAAGCACTTGAACGTGCAGGCAGCTGGTGCTTTTCCATCAAGAGGCTGTGGTAGTGTGAGCATGTGGCAACACAGGTGAGGAGCACAAAAAGGGCATTGCCAGAGGGAAAGGAAAAGCCACCATCTATGAGTTTTGGTCTTCTCGATGAACCTCTGGACCCTCTGCTAGAGGATGGTGACCTGCTCCTAAAACTTTGCAGTGATGAAGCAGCTCCCTTTATAGGACTCACCATCCTGCTCTGATGTATCTCGACCTACATTCAAATCTAGGTGTCCTGGTGGGTGCTTCATGGTGTCACACTTGTCTCTGGATGGGATCTGTCTCTGTCACTGCAGACAGCTCTGCCCTCTCAGCCTGTAGTCTAGATATTTAGCTGATTTTTACAACAGTGCAGTATGCTTGTGGAGGCAAGGCAATTTTTCCTCCTTTCAGAGGCAGTTCTGGGTCTTTCTGGCAGCTTTCTGTCTTGGCTCACAGGGTCATTAATGCTGTTAATGGTTGTAAAATTACTGTACCCATTCCTAATATCAGTTGACTTTGGCCTCGAGAGACGGTGCTACCCTTCACACTTTAGCATTTCACAAAGACTTTAAATGCTGGCAGAGAGAGCTGGGCATGAACTAATCTGGGCAGCAAGTTACAGGTTGCTTCACTTAAGTTTTTTCACGTGTTGACTTCAGGATCATAGTTTCTGTATGACTCCACTGATGTAAATGTGAGAGTTCATTTTTCCCCCTGCACTTGTGACTGAGTTTGAAAAATTAGTTCCTCTGAAAGCCAGTCTGTTTTAGCATTGGCTAAAGTGAACCTTTCTTCCCAGGCAAGTGGAATACTGGGCTAAGACTGAGCTTTGTGATTCGATCCTTCAACTTGCAGCCACTCCTCACCCTTGGCATGAGGCTGAGGTGACACAAGGTACAGATCATTTCCTTCAAATAAAAAGCAAAATGTTCTTCTAGAAGGCCTGAAATATGCATGGCCTGAAAGCTTCTTCAGGAACATAATTTATGGTGCATGTTTGAGGGTGGGGGTGTCAGGTGGATGTATCCCATACATTTTTATCTGCACGATGTGCATGTTTCTTTCTATGATCCTTCACCCAGAACTGTATTTTAATGTTACAGCTGAAGACGTGTATTTAATTACTGTGCTGCCTGTAAGAAACTCCAGGCTCCTCTGAAGTCCTCTGAAAATGCAAAGTGTTTCACAATATATGAAGAGGTAATTTGCATGGAGAATCAATATGCTAATTATTGTGTCAACGCTTATTGTTTTGGTGTGTTTCTTGGCTGCTTGTCCCAGGGTATACAGCCACGTATGGTCCCAATTCCTCTGCGAGATGTAAGATGTGCTTTGGCTCTGCGACAGTCACAGGACTTGTTAAAACAGATGCAAACCAAAGAAGACTGGCACAGCTTGTACTGTCTTATCCAGTCTAGCTTCATACTGTCAGGGAACATCAATTAAATCAGATGAAGAAATTAGGAAGCTTTTGTCTAGCTGGTGAGTTAAATAAATATTGATTAAAATAAAATGATTGCTAAGCAGATGAGTCAAAATAACCACCATACCAATTCGTATGTTTGTATAAAGCAAAGTGGTGTGGGAATACAAGTGTCAAATATAGGCCCAGAGATGTTCTCCTTCTTCATTTTATTTATTTCAAAGATGGTTGTGCTCTGAGTCAGGCACCATGAATAGTTGTGCCAGGCACTGCGCTGCCTCAGAACAAAAAGATGGACTTTGCCTCTTGGCTTCTTCTGCAGCCCGACAGCTCTTTGGGACACTGGGGCCATGCACATGGGAGGAGTGTGAGAAACAGGCAGACAATATGGCTTTTAACATCATGGCTCCCAGCAGGAAAAGGTATAAACACAGGGTACACGCAACCTGTGGCTGCAGAGCTTTGCACTGCTGAGTTTCTGACAGATAACACCGTGGTGGGGCTGTGAGCCACGCAGGACAACAGCCAAAACTGTCCTGGGAGCTTGGAAAAAGTCACCAGAAAACACCATCTCTCTCTCTAGGCCTGTTAGTTCCTAATTGCTCCACAGTAACTAGTGACTGAGCTACATAGGAAGAATTATAATGCAAGCTTGGATTATACTTCCAGTCTTATGGTGCTTGCTTTAGGGGCTGTGTATACGTGTGGGGCATGGGGAAGGCTGGTGGAGAGGTGCTGTGGATCGGGATAAGCAGTCATAAGAGAAGAATGTGGCTCTTTCCTCACCCTTACTGTCCCTGGATGCAACAAAAAACAGTGCAGGTAAAAGGGACAGGTGTGCACATGAGAGCTCCTTGCTGTCCAGGTGTTCACAGCACAAAGGAGAGTGGTTGGACCTCCTGCATTTGTCCAAGTGTCCACTGCAAACTTTCTGGCAGATCACTTTGCATTTCCTGTTGTTCCCCCTCACCTGGGAAAAAGGCTGCTGGATTATTGTTTTGCCAGCCAGCTGCTAAGTTGCTAAACCAGTAGCTCACAGTCAAGTCTGACACCCCACTGGACTCCAGTTTGCTTACCAAACCCTGTTACTCACCTCCCAAGGAACAGAATGGCTCCTACACCCACCCTGCATGTGTCTTCCCTGGGACACATGTATTTGTTGTGGATCCCAGAAACAGGGGGCCAGGCCAGGGGCTGGTGGTGGGTGCTGCTGAGTCAGTCTTGCACCTTCTCCATGCTTACTCCTCACCTCCAGCATGAAGAAAATAGTTATTTATTCTTTCTCTGTAGCAAAGATAAAAAGAAAGAGCAGGGAAGGGTTTATAATATATTTATATTTACTAATAATTTTCAGGTATAATTTTTCTAAGTCTCTGTGATCAAGAGCTAGGAAAAAAATATTTGTAAATGGTGCTACTCCCTACCTAAGGCAATCATCAAAGCTTTCTTTTCACAAGTAGTTCTAGTTTTACTTTATCAAGGCTGCCAAGGGCTTTCTGAGCCTAACAACAAGCCTTTTAATTTGAACAAGCACATCTTTGGGTGGGTTTTCTCCCAAAAGCTGAGAGATGCAGGGTGAAGCTAAGCTAGAGAGGACCTGCTCTGCTGCTGGCTAATCTCTCTTTTTTTTTTTTCCCCTTTGGTCTCTGATTTGTTTTGGGTTTGTTTTACTGGAAAATTTCTGGGGTACATTTGTTAGGCTCATGTTCTAACACTTCATACTTTTGCTCTACATGTCAGCTTTTCATTTTCAAATTGCTAGCTACTATCAGGTAACTGAGGTTAACAGAGGTCTCTTTCTTTAGCTGTAACTTAGAAAGCAGAGGAAGAGTAGAGACTATTGAGAAGTCCCACTTGAATTTTGGCTTTTGCTCCTTTACCTGCAGTAATTAAGCTCACCCCCCACGGCCCCTGGAAAGCATCTCTGCCAGCAGGACACCTCCGGCAGCCGCTCTCGCAGGTGAGCACAAAGGCTCACAGAGCAGGAATGCCTTCGGGCCCCCGGCATGTCAATAGGTCTGCTCAGCTATGCCGAGTTTAGTCATGCATTTTAAGTTTCTTCCTGAACCAGGGTCTTAATTCTTGTGCCATTTTACTGGAACAAAGAGGTCAGATTATTTATAGGTCGGTCGCCTTTATGTGCATGAAGCTAGCAATGCCTTTGGTGCTCCAATTTCTGGGACTCTTTTTCCCTCCGGCTCTTAAGTCTCAGCTATTCTCTCCTAATGCAATAACAGTAATTATCCTATCGCCGGCCACCGCAGCACCCTGCATTAGCGCCTGCCTTACCTAGTGCACAGCAAGGCTGGCAGCCAGGTAAAACCCCTGTAATTTATAGCTCATCAGAGAAGCCAGCCAGCCCACGGTCTTCCTGTTTTGCAAAGAGACAGACTTATCACCTAGACACTGCTGCGATGGGTGCACTGGAAAGGCAGGAAGATAAAAGTAGTGCACATGTAAGCTCTGGCCCCATCTCTGTTTGTGTTCTCTGTTGTTTCATCCAGGCATGCAGTCAAGCAAAATCATCATGGCTCAATGCAACCAGGAGACAATATTGATGTGTTTTTGCTTCCCAGTAGACCCATGACATTTCACAATGTAATTGTTGTTTCACATCCGGCTGCTGAGTGTGGAACAACAGATGTGGAGCTGCCCATGCCAGGGTGTCTCTGCTAAGGCTTAAATTCAAATGGGAACATCTCAGATGTTTTATGTGACTGATGTGCTGTAGCACCCTATAGGGTATGCAGTATGATGCATGGATTGACTTCACTTCTTCAGTCCTTGTACAGTTTGATGCCCAGAGGGCTGGAGCGCCTCTCCTGTGGAGACAGGATGAGAGAGTTCAGGTTGTTCAGTCTGGAGAAGAGAAGGCTCTGGGGATACCTTACAGGACCTTCCAGTGCCTAAAACGGGCTACCAGAGATCTGGATAGAGACTTTTTCAAGGACGTGAGGTGACTGGACAAGGGGAAATGGCTTTGAACTGAAAGTGGGTAGGTTTAGACTAGATATCAAGAAGAAATTCTTCACTGTGAAGGTGGTGAGACACTAGAGCAGGTTGCCCAGAGAAGCTGTGGATGCCCCATTCCTGGCAGCGTTCAAGGCCAGGCTGCATGGAGCTTTGAGCCATCTGGTCTAGTGAAAGGTGTTCCTGCCCATGGCAGGGGGTTGCAACTAGCTGATCTGTAAGGTCCCTTCCAGCCCAAACCATTCTATGATTTTATGAAATTCTCCTTCATGACAGCACTTGTGGTGTGTCTGCTCTTGGGAGGAGAAAATAGTTTCTTTAAACTACTAGGCTAACACATCCAGCAGGATTTGGAGGACAGTGGTATTTAATTAAGAGCAGATCTTGAAAGAATGACTCTTGACACTTATCCCAACCTCATGCAGGCAAGGCCAGATAGTCCATTGTGCAGAGGGTGCAAACACACATCTGCACTGGAGAGATCAGTCAAGCAAAACCTTCCCTGACACCCTTTGGACTTGCCTGCTGCTGTTCTTCAGGTAGTGAGGTGCATTTTCCAGCATGCCTTAGAACACCTCAGCACAAACTTACTAGCAAAGAAGTTTCTGACAATGTTTTGTTGCTTTTGCACTTTTGACAGTCCCATGGCCTCTGAAACGCAGCAGAAGCAAAGCAGCGGGGTCACAAGTACACTTTCTCTTTGCTCCTTTAGCTGCTGTTCATGTTTTTGGCTGAGATAAAAATTCTTTTGGAAAATATTCGTATCTTCATTCAGTGCTTTGGCAATCTGAGGAGACTCCATTACTCAATGATGCTTCAAGCTAGCAATGGTAGGGCCCAGATATCCTTGGATTTGACAACCAACAAACATCTTCATCAGTGAAGTCATACAAGGCGATGTTGTTTTGATGTGCAATTAAGTTACTAGACATCTAGTCACAGAGCAGAGCTTTGAACTGAGTAGCTCTCCCTGTTTGAAGCAAATGGGGGGAATAAACACAAATACATGTGTGTCTGAGGCTCAGCTTGCCAGCGGGCAAGCTGACAAGTGGGGCAACGTTCCCCAGCAAAGCTGACTCCAGTGGAGAAGGTGGAGGCTTCTGTGCAGGGGAGGCACAGACAGAGGTGTGGAGGTGAGGCATCCTGCACCCTGCCTGCTTGCTCCACGTGACTGGGATGCTCAGTTCTCTGGTTAATCCTGGAGAGCCTTGCAGAAAGAGGACTTTATCATTTAGAGGCCAAAAAATACTAGTGTAAGCATCAGAAGCAAACCTGAACTGAAACTTGCAAAGCATTGCAGAAAAAAAATGGGGAAAACTTCTTCAAAATCAATGTAAGGAAGGAAAAATAGCAAAGTCAGACTGTTGTGCACTAAATGAGATTAAAGATAATTTAGACATGGCCTGCAATCAAAGGAGTATTTTACCTCTGCTCTGGTTTAAGGAAGACAAATCCTAGGGGTAAAAGAAGGCTGGTTAATGAGAACTGGGATATGGAAATAGAACTTTTACTGTGCTCAAAGAGCAGGCGGCGTTCCTCTGTCCAGGAGTTCTGGAAAGACCAGCTTGAGAGGTGGCAGGTTTACAAGCAACTGTTTTTATACATCTGCCAAGTCAGAGAGAGACCCTGTGACTGCAGGATATCCATTACAACACGTTCAGTTGTGCAGGGTTAAAAAATAATCCAGCCAAGCATTGGCGTCCTTGTAACTCTGACCTCACTGGTATGCGGGGCTTTGAAACATGCCTTGAAGGTTAATTAAAAATGCAAAGGCACATCAAAAATGGGATGAAATGCAACTAAAGGCACATCCTGCCAGACTAACCTGATGGTTCTCTTTGATAAAACAATTATTTTTCCAGACAGGTGATATCTGCCAGATTTCCTTTATCTAGACTACTTTAATGTATTTGCTATGATGTCAAGTGAGAAACCACTGATGTTGCTGGAGACAAAATAGATTATTAGAGAAATTGTGTTGTTGGTAAGAGGAAGAGACAATGCGTGCTGAGGCTGATGGTCTCAGGTCAGGAGGAGTTATCCATGAGAGTTCTTCAAACAGGAGTTTTGGGACCAATTTTGTTTCACTGTTTGCGTTAATGGCACGCTCCTGGCCCATGTGAGCACTGTGCTGATGAAATGTGCTGCACAAAGCCATGAGGCACTGCCGGCATGGAGGGGGTTTGCAGGCCAGGTAGGATGAGCAGGGCACCTTGAGAATGGCTGTAATAAAAGGAGGGTGACATTCAAGTAAAAGACAAAGAGTCATGCAGGTGAAAACTGATGTCAGAGGTGGCTTTTGCTATTAACAGAGAGTGAATCAGTCAGGAAAAGGACTGAGGAAAAAGAAAAATCAGCATTAGGTACTCACAGGAGAGTTGTGTGCTGCCACCTTGATTATGATGTTGCACCTATTTCCAGCTGAGAAGAGGAAGTATTAGTGCCCAGATCAACTCTCCTCCCCTCTTTTCGGGAAAGATATATTAACAGCAGAGCAGCAGAGAAGACCTGCAAGGGAGACCAGGAGGCTGGAGACATTTTTCCCCAGGAGACCACAGGAAGTTACTGGAGCACATGCATATGGTCATGGGCATGGAGTTTGATGAAACAGGTACCCTCCTTCTGTCTCAAGTATCTAAGTGCTCCCTGCTCCAGCCTAAGGCCAGCCCCCATTGTTGCCAGCCACTAGCATATCCACATCTATTTTCTTTGGATTAGGGTCAAAAGCAGCCTCTGGAACAAGAAGCAGAAGTGGGGGTAGGGTGGGGTACAGAGAAAAGATCAGTGGTGCCTCCCAGTGCTTTGATACCAAATGATCTTGGGAGCAACGTTCTACTCTCTGTCCTAGGAGCTGCAAGCTCTTCCATCCCCAGTCCCTGGCAGCTGAGCTGTAGCATCAGGGGTCCGACTCTGACAGTGGCATTCTGTGAGGAGCAGTTGCAGTGGTGTGCAATTGCATTTGTTTTAATATTTTTCCTTAAAGCTTGGAAAAGCAATGAAAAAATGAATAAAACCAACTGCCTGTCTACGTGATTCATAGCCAGAGCAACCAACTACATCTTGCTCTGCCTAGCAATTACCAGAGTTTTCTTGCATGTGTTGTGGAGAAGGGAATTTGCAGAAGGACTCCAGGTGAAGTCTAACCAAACAGGTATGAGCAGAACCTGACTCTCTGTCTATGCCTCAGGCAAGTCAGATACGGAGCAACCTGGGTCTGGAAGCTACATTGCTGCCTTTGTTGGAGGAGCACAGGTAGAGGAGCTGTTGTAGTGGGCTGTCAGATACGGCCCAACAAGTGGCCAAGAAATGGTTTCCAGCCCAGGTTTGTTGACTGAATACTCAGGTCAGCAAGGGAAGCAGAAGTGCTCGGGGCTGCAGGGCCTTTTACAGAGGGACTGCAAGGTTACATTCCAGAATTTCTTCAGCTCCTCTAGGAGCTAAAATTGTCTCCATCACTGCTGCCTTTCTAAAGAGAGGGGTCAGAGAGAAAGGCAGAATGTGAGAGGAAAGTAAGTGAGACAGAGAAGAGCTGGATGCTGATGCAAAACTTCAGGTATTAAAAGTGGCCGCTCTTAATGCTTGTGCCTTAATTTGCAGCCTTGGCAAAGCAGTCAGGCAAGCTCTGGCTCCTCTCACGAGCAGTCAGGAGCAGAGCAGGACTCTCCCGCAGGCAGCGCCCTGGCAGGCTCTTGATTAACATGTTGGTGTTGAGAAGAGAAGTCAAATACAATTATTAAACTGATTATTCATATTCCATTCTGTTCACTGTGGGAAGATACTCCTTTTGGGGTTGTGTTTATGGGCCATACAGATTGTTGAAGTGAATCTAATCAGCAAGAGAAATCCAAATAGAGCAATGACTGGTAATTGTTAGTGATGCAAGTGCATAATATACCAGCTCGAATGAAATCTTGGGTTGCAAGCAGCACTGAAAGGCAAAAGAACATTCACAGTTCTACATAAAACACTACAAGTCCTTACCTTGATGCTCTCAGGTGTGGTTGAGCTGAGCTTCCACCTGTACCACAACAGTGACTTGTGAAATGCTTCCTGGTCACCACCAAAATAAAATGTTGCAAGAAATGAATGATCTGCAGAGCTTTGGTAGGAGAGGTGGTCAGTATCTGGGCTGAAAGCGATCCCTTGCTTTGCTTTCACTGGCACAAACCGCAGCTGCCTACAGAACTGGTTTTAAAAAACAGGACCCTTTTTACTTGCACAGTCTCTGAATTGTGTCTCCAGCCCAGGGGTCGGAGCATCCTGGGCCGCCAGCTGTTGGTGCTGCTCGTGGCATGGATCTCCAGCTCCACCAAGCAAATGTGGGGCAGGTCGCCATCCAAATATTTTTGATTCAGTTTGGATTGTGAATTATGCAATACACACAGGCACACACACAAAACCTATTTTGTTGTTTCTGCCAAAACAGGTGGCAGAAACAACAGGAGGTGGGCACGTAGACCTTTCCAACTGTACAGTGAGCTGTGCATCTGAATTTGTTGAAATGATCCAGGGCCTGCATTTTGGTTAGCAGCCCCCAAACCGGAGTGCTGATGACTGGCACTCTCACTCTATGGAAACTGCCGTGCTTAAATAGCCAGCGGAGCCGGGACAACTCATAGCTGTCGTGGATTTGGTCCAGCACTGAGCTTCAGCTCTCACACGAGATGGCCCTGATCCCATGCCTCGCTTCTCTCTTTCTAGCCTTGAAAACGTTTTGGATGGGCTTGCCGTTCAACACCTACTTATTCCTGTGTGGTTTTTGGGTAGGATGGGTTTGTAAGAAGTGAATTGTGTAGAAATGTTGTGAAAGGTGGTTTAAGCTGCAACATTTCGGTTTTCAGAAGTTAAACACAAGTTAGATGTCTTTTTGACAATACTATAAATGTGTATGTGATGGGAAGCCTGGACAGTTGAAACATTTTTTACTTATTCATCCCTCCAAATATGTGAGGGCAAGACAACCTGGTACAGACAAAAATGCAGAATCTCCCTTGCAGTATTTACTTTACATTTTCTGTGTCATGAAAGATGGGAGTTATAACAGACAAGGGGAGGAAGGAAAGTGTAAGGAATAATGTGAGTGATAGTTTTAAGACCAGAGCATTGGATAAGGCTTCTGTGTCCTTGACCAGAATGTGCAAGCTGGCTGAAAAATATCCTTTCATTCATATGGTGTTGGAGTGTTGAAGTAGGACATTCAGCTGAAATGAAAATATTTTAGTCAAAAGAGAAAAAATATTTATATTAACAGTTATATTAATTTATATTTATATTAACAGTTGCAGAACTTGAATAAAAACAAACAAAAGGGCTGGAAAATCTAATTCAGATACTTTTGTTTTAAATAGCATTGAAAAGAGGTCTGACATAGTTGGTGTTTTATAAAAACCCTCAAAATTTCAACAATACTTTTTATAAAAGTTTGGCAAAATTTTTAAAAACAGAGAGAAAAGAAACCTTTCTTCTGTGTAGTTCTCTTCCTAAAGCAGATTTGATTCATCATAACGAGTCCACTGAATGGCATTCAGTTTTGCCATGCACACGTGAGACTGAAAATTAAAAACCTTTGAAAGTACACAATACATTTAACATATTTTAACGATTTTTGTTTGAGGTTTTTTTTCCCAATGACTTTGCATGGAAGCTTTTCCATGTATCTAAATTCATACCTAAAAATGTGTTTTTCACAGCTAAGAATGCCATCATAACTTCAATTCTGTCTTAAAAATAATGATGAGATTTGACTTTTTTGATGCTTTCATTTCTTCAGGATTACAAATGGTGATTTAATTTTCTCTTTGCTATAGAGATGTGGTGAGGAATTTCAAAGGCAAACAAAATTTTGCCATTGAAAGCAAAATTCCTACACTGTCAGGCAACCCTTGTTTCAGACATCAAGAATGAATTTTTATTTTGCAAGTTATTAGAGTAAGAGAATGCATAAAAAACCCCAACTCAGTTATATTCAAACTCAGTTGAACAAGGCACCATGGAACATGAACTAGTGTAAAAGCTGGTCTAGTTATGAGCAGGGCGTTGTACCATTGGAGAGCTCCAGATGTCCCTTCCAACCCAAATTACTCTATGTTGCTAAAATAAAATCTTTTAACTTCCCAATTTCTAGCATATTTTCTCAAGACTTATTTGAATCTAGACTTCTTCCAGATCTGAACACTTTTTAAAAAAATCAAAACTAGGCTCAGAGTTCATTTATCTTTTCATTATTATCAGTTACAATAAATAAATCTGTTACCTTCAACTGGAGGGCTAGAAGATAATTAAAAATTACAAGGAGAGCTCTTGGTATCATTTTAAGAAGAGTGAACAAATGCTCACGAGGAATCTTCACGAGTCGTTTTGCTAACTCACTTACTGTGTAAGAAGGCATAACAGAACCAGCAAGACATCTCAGATCGTAACTAAGCTTTATTCTGTAACAGCTTCAATATACTAACAAAAAGCTTACGTCTTTATTGCCCAAAACCATTGCACTGTAGCTAACTTAAATTGCCTGGTGTTTTAAATGTACTTGCACGGAGACATCTCTGTAATGTGAGTATCTCCCTTGAAATTATCAATCAATGGAACATTTAGGGATACAAAAAGGGGAGAAGTGTGGCAGAGTAGGTCGAGGTGGGCTCCCTGGTACAGAACTGGGCTCTCCATTTTGCTGTAATTTAGGGAACCATTCCACGTATACAGTCCTCAGAGGAGTCAAGAAGGACGCAAGTCTTATTTATTCCAGAATCCATGAACCTGTATAAGTGGAAATAGTTTGTTTTGTTAAGCCACAGGTCAATCTTCCAAGTCTGTGTCTTTTAGCATGGCTCCTGTGGGTTTTCAGGAGCTAGAACTATCCCACCTGTGACCAAGAGTGACCTAGAGTGACTGTTTCTATGTCTCAGGCACAAAGAATTGTTATCAAAAGATTAAAGGAAAAAAATTGCAATTACATTTATTGATTAAATGGCCTCATCACTTTTCTTTTGAATTTACATTCATTGCTATCCCAAGATGTCATCCAGCCTCAGTGTCTACTACTCCTGTTGGTCCACATGACTTCTCCATTCATTTGCTCTCCTATGTGTTGAGGTTCTGTGTTGTCTACAAATACAGAACCAGAGGAGGAAGCAGCAGGAGGAGAAAAAACAGCAGCTATCCAGACAGGATAGGAGAAGTTGTGTTCCCAGCCTGTGAACATTGAAACCTGAGAGAGATTTGTACCAGAGCAGGATGAGGTTTATAGCATCTAAATTCCACATAACACCTAATGTTTGCTGTTGGACATTTGTTCATCCCCTGAAAAACATTGGTTAAAAAACCTCACACCAATACTTTTTAACTTCATCTCCCTAATCCCTAATTATAAAATGTGGTTATCAAAGAACAAAGAATTTGCCCTACTATCTTTATGATGTACAATTTACATACTACCCCATCCTCCCAGTACAGGTTGGTAATTTTTAAAGGGCACTAAAATATGATAATAACAAGTATTATGCTTGCTGATGTATTACGAAATGTATCCCATTAGTCACTTTATATCTGAAAGGCAGAAAAAATTTCAACCTAGCAACAGAAAGGCTTTTAGGATTAAAAAAAAAAAATTTGGCAGGCAGTAGGCGTGTTAAACTATGCCAGGAGGAACCCAATTGGAGGTTTCTAGAGACAACAGGAGCATAAATAAGTTGCCATCCATGTCGCCCACCACAGAGCTGCAAGAAAATTCAAACCTTTGTAACCTGAAGTAGCAACAGAAAAGCAAAGGACAGCCTGGTGGCAGCCGTGGCCTGGCGCTGGGATCCTTGGGAGGAACTACTGCCCTCCAAAGCCACAGAGAGAAACATGGCAGCAGATATTCCAGCTCACCTCAGCCCCACTGTGCCACGCTCCTGCTCGTCATGTGGGCCACAACAAAGATACCTCACTTCCTTAGCTTAGAAGAACTGATCCACTACCAAAAATGCTCAATTAATGATGGTGCTGATGAGACAGATTGAGACATTCTTGCCGACACTTCTTTTTTCCCTCCTACACAGGAAAATAGCTAGTGCAAGAGATTTTACTGGAAAGCAGAGCAAGCAGAACACTTCCATTTTGGACACAAAGCAAGCCAGGCAAAGGACAAGAATTTTTCGTGCTGTTTATTTATATCAGTATCTACCTAGAAAACTTTTTCTTTTTTTCTGTGATGTCTAATTTATTCTGGAACAGAAATGTCCTTGCTTGGCCAGGCAAAGGCTTTTCCCATGAGAACTGTGTTTTAATCACACCAAAATTTTCATTCAATCATTTTATTTGGACAAGGACCTCTTTCAGCAGAAGAGGAGCCTGCAGCCAGCAAGACTCCCTGTGTAGTTTAAGATTGACCCGCTGAAGAGAAATAGGCAGCAATACCTCATTTCCCAGGTGTGTCCAAGGACCAGGCAGTTCAGAAGGCAGACAGGGAACTTCTACAGGGTTTATTGAAGATGAGAAATATCCTCCTGCCTTAGCAGGACACATACCTCAGCCACACAGTGCTATATTCCTTAAAGTCATCGTAAAATGAGATGGTGGAACTGTTTTTTCCACTTTTGAAGGGACACTGCTTTCATGTCTGAACACAAAAAGTAATATGAGCAAAATGAATATCAACTGGAAGGATATCTTCCTCTTGGAGAGAGTCCAGAGGAGGACCACCAAGGTGATTAGAGGGATGGAGCACCTCTCCTATGAGGAAAGGCTAAAAGAATTGGGATTGTTCAGCCTGGAAAAGAGAAGGCTTTGGGATGACCTAATTGTGACCTTCCAGTACCTGAAAGGAAGTACTACAGTACATACAGGAAAGATGGAGAGAGACTATTTACAAGAGCGTGTAGTGACAAGATAAAGGGGGATGGCTTTTAACAGAAGAGAATAAATTTAGGTTAGATATTAAGAAGAAATTCTTTATTGTGAGGGTGGTGAGACACTGGAACATGCTGCCCAGAGAAGCTGTGGATGCCCCATTCCTCCAAGTGTTCAAGGACACGTTGGAGGGGGCTGGGAGCAATTTGGTCTCGTGGAAGTTGCCCCTGCCCACAGCAGGGAGGTTGGAACTAAATTATCTTTAAGGTCCCTTCCAACCCAAACCACTCTGTGGTTTTATGATTCTATTAAATGAGCATAATGACTGCATGTCACCCCTCAGTCCTGGAGGGAGCTGGCCTATTCACAGGACACTCTTTCTGCTGCACACTGCAGGCCACCAGAGGAAGGAGGCCTGAGAAAAGACAAGCTACACCTGCAGGAGTCAGTGTTCCTGCTCTCAATGGGAGAGGAAGGTGTTTGCCCTATTTCATTGGCAGTGAGTGAGAGCTTTCGTGCCAAACCTTTGTGAAAGGCTCTACGCTGCACAAGAGGGCAGCAGGGTCACTCTGAACTGAGTGTTTCACAACACTGACAGACAAAGAAACACTGTCAGCGCCCCTTGCAGCTTGGCCCCCAAATGCCAAGCACAAGTGGCCCAGTGGCACCCCCATGGAGGATGCCAGTGAGCAAAAAACAGTGCTAGGCAGAGTAAACTGGTCTGCTGCTGGTTATCTGAGAAGCTTTCAGATGCTTCCTTTCTTATTCTCACTTACTAGAGAGGGTGCTGGGACTGATAAACCTCTGCCTGGAGTGAAACCCTTCCCACCTTTTATGTTAAACAGAATCCACTTTACTCTAGCTTGGAGACAAGTCGTAAGCAGTAATTTGAGGATAGCTAAAATGGCTGTGCACTTCCCTTCTGTTCAGCCCAGTCTTTGTGTTCCCTTATCATGAATTAGGTAGGGCAAACATAGCCAGACAAAACATAGGCTGAAACCTGCCATCAGAGCTCGGCCCCATCACACAACCAGTGCCCGAGGCTGGAATTCGATCATGAGAGAGCTAATAATAAAAACACACAGCAAAGAGCAGAGTACCTTGCTGCTGTTGCTGAAAGCATGAAAAATACCATCTTAATTTAGAGACTTATTATGCCATATTATGGCAGGACATGCCAACAAATGTGGAGCAAGCTAGAAGTGCTATCGTATGGTATGTAGTCTTATTGCAATAATAATAATAATAATAATAATACCTGCTGAAAATACAGTTTGGTTTTTTTTAAAGGACATTCTGCTGTTTATTCAACAGTAAAGAGGAAAACTATGACATCCACAAAATACTCTCTTTTAAAGTGGGCAAAAATAAACTAAAATTAACCCAGTCACTTTTCTGCTTCTGAAAACCTGTTAAATGTCCCCATGGCCTGAAGAATATTTTACACAAATGATTTCAATCTTTTTCAGATTTGTTTTTCATCACTGTTAATATGGCCATTTTGTAAAATTTTATTCTTAAAACCAGTAAAGCTCACACTCAAAGAAACACAGGAACTTCAAAGCCTGGTGGCATTTCATGGCTTTCATTTTACCTGGATGTGAGAAAAAACCTAAAATCTCTAAGACATTGCTGCGAGCTCAGGATGCAGTGCTTGCATACATGTCAGAGGCAGCAGCACATGTGCAGGACCCCTCAGTTTGCTAGGCCCCCTTCTTGTGCTGCTCCAGCTGGGGAAGCAGAGGAAGTCTGTGCTTCAGCCCTGCTGGAGGCTCCCTTGGGTTGAAGTAGGATCTCAGCTTCAGAAGGCCTGAAATTCCTTGCTCCTCACTGCCCTCAGCTTCCCAGCAGACCAAGAATAGGACAGGTGGAGAAACTGAGGCATACCATGGGGTTGCTGTCCTCCAGCATCCCTCAGGGCCAGCACGGGTACTCTGCACCAGGGCTCCCAGTGCCAAGCTGGATTCAGGCTATTCTTTGCTTTTTCTCGGCGTCTCCTATAAAGCCACTGTGGTACAGGAGCAGGCGGCACCACCACCAGCACTGTCAGAGCTTTCCACATGCGCCCTGGGAGGTGACCTGCATTTCATTTAGCAGCAGCTTATAATTATTATCTGGGGTTTCTTAGTGAAATACTAGAGAAATCCTAAATTTGGTTGGAAAAAGACCAGCCTTTTCTGTTTGCAGTTACTTGCTGGAGAGATTATTCTCAGGAGTTATAAACCATTCTCCAGCAAGGAAGGAGTGTTTGGGATTTCCAGCATTAATGCTCCTAAGAAATCATTTGGCTGTCACTAACGTTATGTAAATAGATGGTTCATGTTTATACTCTACGAAATGCATTTACAAGAAAAAGGCTGACTAATTCGGAGGTCAGCTTCTAATTCAAGGTTAGTGCTCAACAGTTTCTTTCCCCTGCCAAATAAAACCACTAAAGGCTAAATTAAAACCATGTGCTCTAACTTACCTTTATGTAGTTACTGATATAAAGAGGGTGGAAGCAATTTTGCTGTCAAATTTAATGCCACTGTCTAAGGAGTGAAGTAAAACATCCTACAGGAGCTTTTGCACAAGGACACAGGTCAAGGGTGCCTGACCTAGAAGGTGTGAAGTGCTTGAGTACATGAAAGCTACCTTTCAGTGACCTGTCACTGTTACAGACTAGAAGCTTTATTTCCCAGGTATACATTGAAATAAATAGCAATTTAATGAACAAATCATCTTGCTACAGGGGAAAAAAACCAAAGGATCAGCATGAAGACATTTGACCCATACTAGATGGTAATATTGGAGATGGTTGCCAAATTTCTGAAAACTACCAGCTTCCAAAGTTTGTACCAGCATTTTATTCTCCTTTTTAGCCATTTATTTATTACTGCTTAAACGTTATCCAGTCTTTGAAATTTCACTTAAAACTGAAATGAAAACTAAACTCCACTCCTTTTTATTAGCTTCTCGGGTGTAAATAAAACTTTAAACTCATCCAGCACCTTCTTCCAACATTTTGCCTGGAGAGAGTGGGAGTGCTCACCTGAGGACTTGAGCAGAAGGTCAGCGATGCTGTTCAACTGCTGCCAGACTAGAAGTAGGGTGCAATGTTTCTGTTCAGCTCCATGAATGTGCTCCCAAATGGTTGAAGGACTGAGGTCTGTCTGGCCCCATCTCTCAATCCCCCTGTGTCTAAGAAACATTTGGGCCAGGTCTGTGAATGTGTGTCAGGGTGATAAAACCCAGGCAGATGTAGTGCTTGATGAGCAGTGGGACTGAGGTGTGCAGGCAACTCCCACGCAGAGCCAGCCTGGTCAGGAGCTTCCCAGCTCCTTGGTGCTGAACTGTGGACCCTGCTTGCGGTCATGTAGCCTCTCCCACAGATCCCAAACAACATTTCTGATGCTACAGCTGCAGAAGAAAACTTTCAGTTTATGAATGGAGAATTCAGCTGTGTGGCATTCATCTGTAGAGCCAGCCAGCTCAGAAAGTAGGTTTCTTTCTGGCAAAATCATTGTGGTCATCTGATTTTGAAGTATAAAATACAAGTTGGATTATGAAATAAATAACAAATGTTTCCACTTCATTGCCCCGGTAAAAACAACCACTTAGTTTGTATTATGGGGGTTTGCATCTGTTCCACAGCATCAAAAATGTCACCTGTCCAAGAGCTCAAGTTTTCCACAATGTCCAGTTTTTATAATACGCTTACACATCACAGTGGCCAAGCGCATACCACAGACTACAGGTGCTGAAGGAAATACAAATAACAGCCAGCTGTAGGATGTGCCTCCAACTCAGTGAAGGCCAGGAAATAAGGAGCATCCATTTATTTAACTGCACTGGGCAGGGACAGCAGGGGAATATGGTGGCTGAATGCAGGGCTGGGTTTGCCATGCTGGCTGCCTGTTTCCACCTGGGTCCTCTATTTCCACAGATGGCTCCTCTGCCCTTCACAGGACTGGAAGGGTCCCTGCAGCCCACAGCCAGTGCAGGCTGGATGTGTCAAATGAGTCTCCCAGGTGCTGGGTATCTGTGTTACCTGGAGACGCACCATGCTCCAAATAGAAATAACAGGGCTGGCTTCAGGTTCAAGGCACTGGCTCAGACACTAAACTGACACCACAGCCTGAAAACTACTGAATCTGGTCAGAGCAAAACAAAGATCTCACAACTGCTATGAAAAGTGCTAAGTATTTACCCTCTCAAAAGGATTTCTCAGATGCTGAACGTCATATGTCTCTGCTGAAGTCTCTCTTATTTCCCAAACCCTCATCTCATTTCAGGCTTTATGTTCATATTGTACATTTAAACCCAACAAACCCTAAATTTCTTTGCTAAACTGAACTGTCACTGAATGTAAAAAGATCCATTTTCAATATGTGCCCAGACTATGTGGTGACACCAGAAGAACTGCTGTTACTGTCATTTTATATGCAAATTTTTGTCTCTAAAAATGGTGACCACATGCTTTTACTGTAGGCTCAGTACTGTCTGTAGGTCAAGCACAGTGTCCAGGGGTGGGACTCAGCACTGAAGGAGAATAATCAAAGGAATTATTACCTAACATTGAGCCTATATAACTTTAATAACTCACATTGCATCTGTACCCAGATTCTGACCACGACTATTGTGGTAACAGGCCTTCCATGAGGCAGGATAGGCTGCCTGAAAAGAAAGAGCTTTAGGTTTTTGGATTAAGTGGAGAAATGGTTTTGAGTGGATCAGCCAAGGTAGCAATAATTGTTATGAGGCTTAATGTAGCTTGTGCAGAAAATATTTCTCAATTGCTTACGGTGGATTGTCAGATGTAAGAGCAGGCAAATTGAGAAGACTTTGAAAATAATCCTAGCATAGCTTCCAACAACAGAAGTTAAACTTTTTTGTTGCTAAGAAATATGAAATTACAAAAAGCAGTAATACCAGTTGCTGCACTACCAATGAAAGCATAAAATATTGTTAGCTGCAGTCATTCATTATACACCACCTGATTAAAAGAACCTGATAAGTAGCATTTTCCAAGGTTTGCCCTTAGATAAAATTATGTTTTGGCAGAAAAGGTCTTCTGCATTGACATGTATTGCATACTGAGAAAACAGTTTTTAAACTTTACTGGTGAGAGCATATTTTTCCTGCTGTTCATTAAAGACTCACATCATACTAAAATACTTTCAAAGGTTTTTTGTTATTTGAACAGGGTCTGATCAGTTATTTGTCTGAGTGATTTCAATATGGTAATGCTGCAATGATAGAAATCTTTTGAAAAAATAAAACCATAAGATAGATTATAACCAAATTATTTGAATTTCAATACTATCCTTAGTTGCAGATGCCAATATTAACTCTGGGAGATGCTACTTTCTAAAAATTTAATGAAAAATGAGAATGAATGATTGCTGCCAGCTAACTGTCGAAATCATATATATTGCATACATCCATAATAGATGATCACTTAATCTTCATTTAATCTTGAGGGTTATGCTTTGCTTTCAATCATTTAGGAGGTTTAATCATCTCTCCAAATGTCAGAATTACCAATCTTTGTCAAACTTCAATTCATGGGAGTGATAAGGCAAGCCTTCACATGGCAGTTTATGTCTACATCCTAAAGTTGAAAGATCTTAAAATGTTTTCCAGCCAATAGAAGTTATCTTTGTCCAGTAGTTAAGAATTGCTCAATTGTAATTTTAAAATTCCTTAAGGATGAGTTGGATGGTGATGACGGAAAGATGTTTCGGCGACTGAATACTCCTTATCTTCATCTCACACTGTGCTAAAAGTTTGACTGCTTTAATTTTCAAGCTGTCTAATCTTTTATGTGCTAAAGCATATGAAATCATGCATTATTAGAAGTATGAATTACAAGAAGAGTTCATTTATTTGGTGTTATAGATACCCTTTATCTAAAATGCATTATGTGGTTAAAATTTTTTCACTTGGTAATATTCATTAAGTCTCAAACTCTTCTTTCAGAGAACAAAATTGCTTCAACCTGATTGAGATATTTCATCTGGGTTAAGAAAAGAGTGACTCTTACAAAATCTATAATCATCAGTGAATGTTTTGATGCTTGACAGTGAATTGGATGTGAATCCTGTGTATAAGGGATGTTCTTTACTGGGAGATCCATTCAAGTGACTGCACAGGCCTCAGGAGTCTCACAATGGAAAACAGCCACATATTCTTCCTTCAGAAATGTGAGTTTTTCAATTTCTTGGAACATGTGGAATGTGTTATATTCCTTTCACTTTTGCATCTGAGGCATGCATGACTATTTTCTTTGTACACACATAGCTGGAAAGAGTGTAGAACTCTATTAAAGGCAAACTCTATTTAATGTTGAGCTTTCAATTTAAATTATTGTCATAGTAGAAGTAAGGAGTTTTATCACTTGATTATTTGTAAAGATGTGATTATAGTACTAAGACAATGCATATCATGTTACCAATAAAGTGAAGCTTATCAGAGTGGAATGCCGCAGTTGAGAGCAGGGGACATTTCCACCTTGAAAAAAATCAGACTATGCTTGAAAGGCAAAATAGAATTTCCCTGAAATGTTCTTTAAAATAATGTTCCCAATTCCTACCTGAAATGGTGGCCAACCTGCCCAAGAATGATGCTTTCAGGACAGATGATTTGTTCTACAATGAAAACACAGTGTGAGCCTGCACTCGTGCTTTTTAGTTTAGTCCTAGGACTTGGGGATTTGTTTTTTGTTTTCGAGTGTCACTAAATCTTTCTCCCTGCCCCTCTGCTGCAAGATTAATTATTTTCTGTATAAGGGCCCTTCTTTCAAAGTCCTCCATTATTCTGTTTTGACCATACTGGGGAACTTATCCAAGTCAACAGAAAGGCAGCCTTTATCACAGAGAGGCTGTTCATGAAGTGGATGGTTTCATATATTGCTGGGGGAGAATTGCCTTAACATTGCTTATTCACACTGCTGTGCCAGGTGCATCCACTTACATGGCTCAAAACGCTGCTACCACCACATCCTCTGCTGCCAAGACCATTATGTGCTCTGAGTGATGGAGCAAGAGGCAGGACTTAGATCTTCTCTGCTGGGAAGCGGAGGGAGAGAGACCGATCTTCGTGTCTCAATAGAAAAAAAAAAATCTGCTGCAGGGAGCCTTTTAACTTGCTGTGGCTCTGCTACTGTGAGCGCTTCCGAAGAAGATGGAGAGGAAAATAGCAGGAGTTTAGAACAAGTCTCTGCTCTGCATCACTGCCCCAAGATACTGTAAAGAGGACAAAGGGAAACTGGGATATAAATAGAGAATGACATTTTCCTTGCATTGTCCACAATGAATACATTTGTACATGAACAAAATCGTTGGAACGAGACAACATGCATGCCTGATGCTGAAGAAAAGCTTGTTTGTGCTTAGTACATTGAAGACATTGTTCGAAAATAGTTCATCCTTTTGTAAATATTGCCTCGGCATTGGTGCCAGGGTCACTGTTGCTTTGCGCTATCAGCTGAATAAGTATCAGTCATGCACATGCTGCTGGGAGAAATTTTAATACGGGCACCAGATTTAAAAGCAGAAAATTATCCTCTTAAGGACTGTCCCCTTCATTTGTAGTTAATACTCCCTGCTTTACTCTTAGTCTTTTTTCTTCCAAACTTACCCGATTTTCTTGCACTTAAAGGGCGTTTCATACATGTCACCAGGAAATAAAACTTGCCCCGTCCCTCAGGCACTGCTAGTGTGTGTACAGAAAGCAGACCTCCCTTTCTGACAAAACCCTGGTAGGAGGAAATCTTGCCTTTGCTTTTCATCTGCAGTGATACAAGTACAGCAGATACAGGCTACGCTCTCTCCTTGTGCGAAGTGGCTGAGGTCAGCTGAGAGGCGCCGTGATGGAGATCTAGGCTCTTCAGTTTGTTTGCTTGTTTTCTGGAAAGACATTTACGTGGCAACATTGCACTTTTTTTCTCCAGAAGTTTTGAGAATCCAGCAAAACAAATACTTGTACCACATGCAAAACCAAATCTACGAAATTAATACAGTGTGTTCTTCATCCAGTGAAAACCTCCTTGTATCCCTGAGCAGAAGGCAAATATGATGAATGAGATACATTTGTATTCATCCCCATACCCAGATTTTTTGGCAAGATAAACCACAATCTGAAACTACAGAAACTGCAGGACCCGCTAGCATTTCACACTAGCAGGCAAATACAGCTATCCCTATGATGCAGTCAAATAGGTGAGGGGAAAGTGGACTAGACACTTGAAAAAAAAAGATCAATGGAAAAGCTGAAAATTACAACTTTAAAAAATTCTATGATGTCCAGGCAATTTTGAAAATGTTTCTCTGCCCTAAATAAGGTATAGTTCAAGTTCAAATAAGATGTGGTAGGAGCTATTGTATCAGGCTTACACAGTGTCTGAATATAATGATGCCACACATCCTGAAGATTACTATACTCTGCCACTCTGTGCTTTTATCTCTATGGCCATGCCCCAGGGTTAAAAAGGTTCAAATCTGGCCTCCAGATTTTGCAGTTGGGAGTTTCATTAGGCTGATAGAACAGGGACATCACAAGTGTTTTTCTTACAGCTTGCACTGCTCAGTTTGAAGTTAAGTTGTATTGTGCTCACCCACCTCCACCTGGGCGAAAGGGCCAGGCACCCAATCTGGTCCTGGCTGGCAGGACGGGGCTGAGGGGACAAGTCCTGCTCTGCTGCCGGCTTGCTTGGTGACAGTGGGCAACTTCTGAGAGAGCCCTCTGGGAAGGATAGTGGCATAGCTTGGAAGCTAGGGAGGCTGGAACTAGATACTCTTTAAGGTCCTTTTCAACCTGACCCATTCTATGATTCTATGATAGGTGATCACGCCAGGAATCCCTTTTTTTTAGGAGGTCCGTGTGCTTTAGTTCAACAACTGCTTTTATGCATTTGACCTCTGCCTGCATTTATGGCACAGAAGATGTGCTCTTCTGGGTGTTCCCGGCTCAGATAGACTTGTCCTATTACCACCTTGATTACAGCTGTGGGGTTTTTTTGCCATGTTATTGCCTTTTATTTTTTGCCATGCTATTACAACAATAAAGGTTTCATGTTGTGCTGTCTCCTAAAAAAAGGGTAAATAATCTATAGATCAAGGACAAATGTCCAAAGACTGTATTAATTATTAAATGGAAAATTTACTTCATATCTGATAATAATGATTTGCTAAAAATTACTCCATCATATGTCACTTCAGTCTTTCTGATAAATACCTTAATGAAGGCAATTTGTATGTCTTCTAATTCTGGTCTGCCATCCAGGAGGTGTTTGGAGATTGTGAAATATTAGATAATTGCCTGCAAAACTGTTGCACCTATTTTTTTTTTCCAGAAGCAATGTCACAGTGCACCCCAAACTAAAACATACATATGCTTTCACACATGACTCAACTAACAATGGTAAAAAGTATATAATTGGAAAAAAAAAGGCAGACCACTGAAATTCATGGTTCAGTCTTTATTATTACTATTACTTAAATCATTTGTAGCTACTGCACAAGGTGATAAATGGATTTTTTTTTTTTGATTGGTTCTGTAGTTTTTGGAACTAAAATGTTGAGAAGACTGCTGAAAACCAACTACAGTACCCAAATTGCCTTTGTTTGAGCTCTGGACACCTTGAGCTCTCATTTCAGTGTAGTTATCTGCATATTTTCCAGCACTGCAATGGGTCTAGGATTCTATCCTTCCTCTCTCAATGGTTCAAAAATAATAAGAAAACCTAGGGGTCAAAGGAAAACAAAATCCTTTTGCAGTAAAATTATGTTGGCTAGAAAAGTGAATTTAAATCAGAAAGAGAATCCATTTCTGCAGCAATCATTGCAATGACTGGCTTTTGTATATGGTAGAATTCAGCAGATTTCTGAGTAAAATTTGAAATTTTTTTTCCAAAAAACTGGAAGTAAAATGTTCCACCAGTACAGCAGAAAAAAGAAGATAAAAAAGTTACCATTGTAGAAGTGAGGACTGATTACTCATAGTAATCAAGGAGACAGTATATACTTATCTTAAGTAGGTATAGCTTTCCTCCCTAACTGCATTTTGCAGTGGGTATAGAGCCTCAACCTTCTGCCATATTTCTGGTAAGCAGAAAGGAAGTTTATCCATATCTTCACAGGACAGAATGATAACAAAGACATTGCAATACAATGGAGTTATTTCAAGATACTGCTTCTCTCAAAATTGGGTGGTTCCTTGACAGACCATAAATATAAATATTCAAGGAAAGTACTGTCAACAAAGGAACATCCTATCTTATGCCCTGGGAGTGATTTAAAGAAAGCAATTTTATTAATAGGATTCCAGCAGTAGCCTATACAAGGTTTTACCACTGTCTTTAGATGACACTCTGACACCATAAACACAATATATTATTAATTATAATTTGCTTTTAGTATCTAGGTGTCCCACTTCAGACCAGGGACCTTACTTCTAACCTTACCTCTAGGCACTGTAAAAATTCATTAGAAATGTGTCTCGAGAGATTAAGATGAGTATCTGGCTACATCTTGGCCTTGATTGCAAAAGAGCACACTGTCAAGCATCTTAATAACATATTTACTGATGTTCAATTAGGTGCTAGAGAACAAAATTGATCACCACACTTAAAGATGTTTGCTGCTACCTTACAGCAGTGAAAAAAGTTACTATCCATAATGCATATGGCAGAACCCTTGGCTTAGCACCAGTTCCTGCAATCACCCTCCACGCCTTGTGGAGGAGCTGCCAGGTGCATCCAACCCTGCTTCTCCTCACCTACAGTTTTCCACGTGTCCCTGAGCAGCAGTGACAGCAGTGGCTGTTGAAGTCTGAGGACAAAAGCCCTCCAAAAAACAATGGCCTTCCTGTCCAACTACAGGTTAATGGATCCAATGCTCTCTCTTGCTTATCAATGATTTTTAGCATGACACTGAACAACTGCTTTACCATTATTAGTAGATTTGATCTATGAGGATAAAAGAGGGGAAGAGAGGTGCAAATGAGGGTCAAACTATGATCAGACTATTGTACACATCACTCTCATCATTCCTTAGCATGTTTCCAGTAGTGCCATAGCTATCTCCTCTTAGGTTGGATGATTTTCCTTTTGGCTTTTCTGAAGGTGGGGGAGAAGCCTGCAAAGCAAACTGCTGTTTTCTTTTAGTGCAGTGAGTTTGTTTGTTTGTCTGATATTGGCTTTCTAACTTTGATTTTGCAATGTTTTTTAAACACGCACATTGCCGTGCCCTTACACTAAAGGCAGACAGACCAAAGAAATGTACAACACTTGGAAAGTGGTAGAGGAGTTTCACTCAGCACCGTAATAATGAGATTTTTTTAAAAAAAATTTGTTCCCAGTCCATTTCTTTGCAATTCCTAATATTTTGCTTGCTTTTTTGAACCGCTGCCAAGCTATGCATTGATGTTTTCGTGGCAGCATTTATAAGAGCCCCATGATGCTGCTCTGGAGGGGTAGGTGCCAGCCAAGACCCCTCTGTGTATCACAAGGTATTTATCCACAGCAAGGCTCATCTGCTGTTTTCTTGCTCAGTCACTCAGCTCCATGGCCTCATCCCTCATCCTCTCTTTGTGCTCATAGTAATCTCTGTAACTTTTATTCTTGCCCCTTCACAGAACATTTCTGAGCATGCTGGTGGAGGGGCTCTGCTATTGGACTCCCATCACCACAAAAAGTGACCATTTGTTTCTGACCTTTGCTTCCTCTCTTTCATGTGATGTTTGTCTATGTGAGAAGCTGCCCCTTTGCCCGTGCAGCTTTATGTTTTTGAGAGCCTCTGGTAAAAGATATCAAACATCTTTTTAAAAATTCCTTTTAAGTGTGTTGACCAGATCACCCTGCCCCATAGAGAGGGACTTCGAGGCATGGCCTCCCTTTGCAAAAGCTGCTTGCTTCTTCCCCTGTGTCATGCTCGTTTTCTTCAAAATACTTTTTTGATACAGTTAATAGTGTCTTCATATATATAACAGGCCAGATCAATGGTCTTTTCTGATTTCTTCATTAGGGTGTAACTTCAGGTTTTTAAAGGATGCTTTTTAACTTGTAGCAACTTTGACCAAGTTGTTTAGCTATGTTCACATGCTTTTTAAGCATTATAAAACTTTCAAGATATGATCAGCCCTGGGCTGGACTAGAAATGAAGTGTGAAAGTCTTGGAGGAGTAAATTGCAGGATTTAGAGGCTCTTATGTCTATGGTCTTCTCAGCTATATGCTGAAGACTCCAAGAAAATCCATGTTTCACTACTACCTCTGTGAGCGAGCTTCTCTGTGAATCCTTTAGATGGAGGTGAAATGGCCAAAACCCTCAAGTTTTGTTCTGTGTTGTCTTAATTTCTGTGTGGGAAAACTTGGTCCTTGAATCCAAGCACAAGAGCAGTCACCTCAACTAAGATTTTAGAAGTAATGAGAGTTTAACAGGAGGAAAAATTGGGACTGCCCATCAAGAAGTTGGATACAAGGAAGCATGAGATAAAAATTGGGTAAACAGGAAATAAGAAAAACACTACAAAGCTGTCCTAATAATAGGTTATGGCACACTAGCCAGACATTTACAAAAAACCCACCAAACCCTACTTTCTACATCAAGGAAGTGAGTTGACCTAATCTGACTGGATTTCAGGAAAACATGTTAGTATGCTACTTGAAAAAAATAAACTGAGGAGGATAGCAGTTGCTAAATTAACTCTTAATATTAATAAAAGCTTGCTAAGTAGTTTGGAAGGGAAAGTCTCAAGCTAGAAGAACGTTTATAGTGGACTTCCTTAAAGAATGATCTCAGACAGATCTTACTAGTTATTTTCACTGACTACCTTAAACTAGGAATAATCAACTGAGGATACAAAGCTGGGGTACTGCCTGCCGAAAGTGGGGCTGGAATATTGTATAACAATGGGCATGAGAATCATTTTACATTATGAGCTTGACTCAGCACCCTGGAACTCTGCCTATACCAAACTTAAGAATAAGTTCTTCAGTATGGTATTTTCACTATAAAGAGAAACCAAGTGGTCAAGTTTCTTAGTTGCCCTGCAGGCACAGAAGTAAAATATATCAAATAAAATTGCTATATAAAAATGCCACAATAAAACTGCCATATAGCAAGTTCCAAGTGAAGGCAAAAAAAAAGAAAAGAAAAGAAAAGAAAAGAAAAGAAAAGAAAAGAAAAGAAAAGAAAAGAAAAGAAAAGAAAAGAAAAGAAAAGAAAAGAAAAGAAAAGAAAAGAAAAGAAAAGAAAAGAAAAGAAAAGAAAAGAAAAGAAAAGAAAAGAAAAGAGATTTTTGCTTGTTTAATTAGAGACAGTCATAATGTTAGTTAACTTCCAAAAATACAATGACCAAAATCCTCCAGATTCTTCTATTTTAAAAAATCTTATTTTTAGATGTTATTCAAGAGCACCACACAAGTCTTGTACATATGTTCCCGCCTTAAATTTCACAGGCATCACCTGTAAACTGGAGATAAACCTATAAGATCAATAGAAACAATATAATGTGACACTAAGTCCAACTCCTCTCTTGATCCTGTAAAAATATTTCAGAATTTGGTCTCTTGCTCCCAGAGCTGTCAAACGAAGACAGTGCAGGACAGCAAGTCAGAAGTGCTGTACAAATTCTGGAGGGCTTACCTGAACTAACACACTGTGATGTGCCTGAGGTAACCTAATCCCAGAGACAACTCTGTTTCATGAGCTAAGCTAGCTCACCTGCAGTGCCCTGCACTGTATCGTGTGCGTGTGCCAGCTCACGTCCATAGTCGTGCAAAGTGGAGAGATTCCCAAACAAATCTGGACATGCCGGGAAATTCAGGGGAAGCCCGTGGCTTTGATGAAAGTGGTGACACCCTTTCATAAAAAAGCCTTTTGACACCCTTGTCATGCAATACCAATATGATAGTGCAAAGGTCAAGGTCACAAGCTAGGAATTAAGAAGTTTTGTTGTCAGTATCCATAAAAAAAGGGTAAGTTGGGTGTTTCAGTCAATCCTCAAAGCTTTTGAGATGTTGATAGTAGGTAGCTCTAGTATAAAAATAAACAAATTAAAAATCAAAATATTAGTCACTTTATGTACAGGAGGCATAGGAAGGTATTAATGCCACCATAAGAGGCCCTGGCAACATCTCATCTGGAGCACTGTGCTTACTTCTAACCCTGCAGATTAAAAGAGATTTACTGGAAATGGAGGTGCAAAGGAAGGTTAGAAATACAGGGAAAAGCACCCTTCTCTACAACAGGTACGGCACAGCTGGTTTGGCTGAACTGAGGCTGAGCAGGTTCTGGCAGTAAACGGAAAAACTCAAGGGAGGACAGACCAGAACGGACTTTATACCGGGCAAGAGAAATGCTCTTTAAACTGAAGTCAAAGACCTTGCAGAATGTGAGAGGTTCAGACCTGATACACACGATCTGAAATCTTTAACCATGCAGAGGAACGGAAAAACAGAGGCAAGCTGATGGCACTTCAAGATGGAGTCCAGTGTCTCTGCATGTTAAATTAAAGTGTGCAACACGGCTGCCTGCGATAGAGAGGATCAGGCCCCACAGCAGAGCAGGTCTTCTCCAGCCCTGCCCACTCTGTCAAGGACAAAGCTGGCGATGAAAGCTCTGATTTTCAAAACACGTATCAAATTTACACATTTGTCACCGGCCAGTTTATCACCACCCGCTATCTTATATTCAATAGTGTTACACAAGAGTGTAAATTAATGTGGAGTGCAATATTGCTAATTATTACAGTTGGGGAGCAAATGGGGCCATGCATATGCAAATATCTAATTAGTCACGTCGTGGTTGTCTGTCTGTGGAAATACCCTGTGTGACTATGAAATCATACTGCCTGCTTTGGCTTATACAATGATGTGTGTTGCTGCGACTCTTGCATAAGAAGAATTAGTCCTTCTGTTTTAATAATACTGCACCATTCTGCTCAATTCTGAGCCCTTAATCTTGCATCACAGTGAAACACTGTAACAGCAACACATAATTGTCTATTTTTCCAATTTTCTATTTTGTAAAAGGCTAGTTCCTGACCTCTGCTGAATGTGTACAGTGGCCTACCTTGACACAATATTAGATTAATCTTAACTGAAAAGAGTTCCAGTGCAGCTGTAACAGAAAAAAGGACCATGACTTCACCTACTCATGAATTTCAGGTTTCGGTCTTCTTTTCTCAGAAGAATGTTATCGTCTCACTATGACAAGTTCTGTTTGTTTTAGCCTGAAATGACCTGGCCTTGTTAGCTCCTTCTATCCCCTCCAGTTTTGGTGGGGTCCCAAGTGCCTCCTTAGTGGTATTGCAAAAGGAAATCCCCATAAACCACATAAATCCCTAAAAAAGCTGATGGCAAAACTGAGCAGATCCCTGTTTGGCCGGGCAGCGTCCTCCCCTTGCGCAGCGCTGCCACGGGTGTCAATGGCAGCCCTGCAAAGAGACAGCGGACGGCACAGCAGCCCGCAGGTTTTGCTTGGTCTCCATCAATGAAAGGACACCCTCACCCAGAGCACTTTTTCTGTATTTGCCTAATATTTAAGGGACCTTATTGCTGGAATTTTCAGGGCAACATCACCACTGTCGTGCTTCTGTAATTTACAGATAAAGGTGACGAAAGAAAAATGTGGTTTGGAGGACTGTGCATGATGTGGGGTTACGTTCACTAAGGCTGGCAAGATACTTGTCTTTCTGCTCAATTTGTAGGGCTAACTACTGCTTTCTGAATTATCACTACTTCGTTTTGATGAGCCTCAACAATAGGTCAATAAAAAATGTGCTTCTGTGCTTTTAAAAATACCTTTGGTTTTTCTCCAGAATACGGTAATTCCTTTTCTTATTGCCTATACACAGCAATTCAGATTCTTCCTAATTACTAACTAATTTTATGGTTAATTTCACCTCCTTCCCCCTCTCCCAAAATGCAGACATGTATATTCTTATGTCCATATGCATACCTCATCAAAATTATTTCAGCATAAGCGTGAATACCACGAACCAAAAGTTTGGCATCCCTGCTACAGTGAAAGATGACTGCCACCTATGGGTAAGAGCTCATGTTAACATATTTAGATAAAATTTTAATAGTATTCTTTTTAGTTAATTCAATTTGTAATTATCTAGCAGGACAGCGTTCTGATTCATTTGTTTATATTTTGTCAACAACAATCATCGCTCATCCTCTGAAAGTTAGGTATTAAGCCAACTTCCTTAAGAAGGAGCATCAGCTTTACGACGAATAAAAAAATGGGGTACGACGTTCTAATTTTTCTTATTCTGTATAAAGACTACATAGAAGTATTCAAATTCCCTATGCAAAGAAAAAAGACTCATTGCTACACAGCTAGGTACAGCATATTAGATAAAGCTGTATTTAATGACAACTGTAATTTTAAAGTTTAGCTGTCTCAAGGTTTTAATATTTTTCTTGCTGCTTTCTTTTACTAAATACATACAAAGAGCTTAGCTGTGCAGTTCCATAAAAATGTGTGTATAATCAGTATGTCATAGTAATTTTCTTTTCAAAATTTTTCATTTTTCATAGTAAAATGAAAGCTAAGTGGGGGAAGGGAGGCAGTAGAAAAATGTATGTCCCGATTACGTAAGCCTCAATTTTTCTGATAATCAATCTGCGCAGCATTTACCTAGAAAACTCAAAAGAAAGTACAGACTGGAAAGCCAAAGTTATGGTATCAAAAATACTTTTTTCCAATTCAGTTTTCAGGTACTTAAAAGCAAACAGCCTGACAATTCTGTATATCCAACTACTAAAGAGAAAAACACTTGATTGCGGCTGCTATACTGTAGCAAGCTGCATTAAAATGGACATTACGATCTTCTCAGAAATACCATATGTAAAAATAGCTGGAAGTCTAGCAAATTAATGCATGTATTTCAGTTTGGAAAAAATCATTTTGCTCCAGTAAACAGAAGCTAACTGTAGCCATTATATTTCTCCTTTTCGGGGCTGAGACACAGTATTTCTGAAGGGAGACGGAACTTAACAAAAGAAAAAATTATATTAAAAGAGAGAGCAACTAATACAAACTAAGAATAAGTCCAATATTGATTTTTTTAAAAATCTCCCTTTTAAAGTAATCTTAGTCTTGGGCCTTCTCATTCATATTGTACTTTGCTAAATATGATAATTGGCCTATCCAAAAAACCCGAAATAATATTATGCTAGTGCTTACCTGATCCATTTTCACTAAGTAAAACTAATACTAAACTTATGTTATAAACTTGCAAAATACTGTAAAAGTGGTCAGTAAATGTTGCTCAAATATCTGAGGTTCACACATCACCATTTCATGCTTGCTTTCCAACGGCATCGGTACCCTTTACAATCTACGTAATTCAGACGCCTGTGGTAAAATCCTTGTGCTTCATAGATAAAACCATCTTGTAGGTAAAGTCACTGCTCCACAGTAATATATTAGTGATATATATATTTTAGGCCAAAAATTGCATTCTTCAATTTATTTCCTTGTGTCCACTTTGACTACCGAATCAAACTGTCACCGGTCGAGTAACATTTCCCTGTATTTTCAAAGCACAGTTTAAACTTAAACCACTTAGTCTCCTTTGATGGCAACTTCATATCAGACAGAAATTACTCCTTAGCACATTTGATGAATCCATCTTAAAATTAAACACCAGAACTGCATGAACATCTGTGACAAATGACTTGTCTCAGTTATCCTGCTCTTTCTTATTTAATCTCCCACTGGAGTACAATTTCGTAGGTACACTATTTTACAGTGCAGACCTTCTCCCACCAACCTACTGCTTGCAAAAGGAATGAAAAAAAAATATTTTCTATGTGTCATACCAAAATCTGAACAGATTATAGTTGAACCTTTTAGAATAATTACAAGTAGGAAAATGGAAATAAACAAATAAGCTAGTGCCTTAAATTTACAAAAGCAACAAAAAGGTAAAAAAATGTAGTAATGCAATAAAGGGTTGTTAAACTAATAGATCTACTAACAGAATATGAAACAAACCTTCCTTTCCTGGTCACACATCACTGAGTTACAACTTGCATATTCTACAAGTAAAAAGGAGGAGCAAAATTATTTTACGTATAGTCAGTATGCCAAAATTTGAGATATTCCTATTCCAGTCTCTTTAAAACCAGGCCATCTTAAAGGACAGGGTACTTGAAAAGATCTACGTGATGCTGGAAAACCCAGACAGGTTTTTCCCGATTTTTTGCCGCCAGTGATCTCTGTGTTTTACAGACGGGAAAAAAATCCCACGAATCAGGCAGTGTTCCTAATTCTCCGAAGTGCTTGTTGTTAATTTTATACCTTTACAAAATGACGAGTAAAATACCACTTTCCAACTAAAGAAATACAGAACGTCGTATCATAGATTTAAAAAATGATTCTTTCTGTTATATATAGATGTCCCATCCATTTCACTTGAATGCTGCTTATACTGTGTAACACAGATTTTTACTTTAAATAATACTACTTAATGCCCATATGGATTTTTTGTTACTTAATAGCTTTGCTAGATTGGTCATAGATTTTTTACTGTGCTATGTATTTTTTCAGTATTTAGTTATATGCCTGCATTCTCTGACAGACGTTCAAAATATTACTGCATTCTGGTCTGTTCCACTGTTTTGACACTGAAGTGCATTCAGATACTCATAATGTGCTTATAGAGGCAACTAAACAAAAAAACAGGTTACCTTTTGATGTACTGGAATGAACGGGACTTTATTCTAATGGGGCAAAACCTGTTTTTTCGTAATAATTTAGTTTATAGCTGAGAAAGAGAGCAACACACCTGGAACCACCTCACTGAAAATTCCAGAAATGCAAGGAGCTTCACAAAAAGTCTGCAATTACCTTGTTTTTTCAGTAACTATGCAGAGCTGACAGCTATTGGCAGTAGCAAGGACTTGCATAACGAGGACTTGAAGGAAGGCTTAATACTATCCATGCCGGAGTGATTTAAAGAGAATGAAGGCACATATTTCTTTATGATGCATTATGTAACAATAGAGACGGCAATGTGAGGCATTCAAAAAACTACGGGACCCACATTTGATCTTATTCTTGTTATTTATCACACAAATATTTAATAGAGCTTCTAGCGTAAGGCTTATGAAACACCAAGCACAGGAATGTTATCCAGTACAAATTAGTTTGGAATGTTTTAGGTGATGCAATCTATGTTTTGAACATTTTTAGGAAAATATAATAGGCCCTATAATTCATCTGCTTCAAACTTCTGTAATACATGCAATCTCAGATAAAATTGTCAAAATCTGTGATAGCTGGACGTTCTGGTTCACATTAGTGTGAAGAGAAAACTGCTGTTGAGCTGACACATTGATAGATTACGAGTTCTGCTGAAGAATAGCTAAAAATGGTGATTCAATCTTGTCGCTACTATATAAGAAGAATAACAGAAGTGGACATGATACTCATGATATCATGTCTTTTATCAAAACCCTAAAGGGTTCTGGTGCATCGAACACATTCTCTTCCTGAGAGCTTCTGGTTCTAAAAAATACTTGTGTAAGTAAATGAAACTAAATAGGCCTATTAAAAAACCAGGATCAGTTTGTGCCCTAAATTTATTCAAACATTTATATAAATAGCAGATTGTAAAAAGATTTTTTTTTTTTGGCGGGGGGGGG